>JWZX01003269.1:0-103779 GCA_001275005.1 Chrysochromulina tobinii | reverse complement strand
GACGGAGCTCACTTACCGGTCTCTAGGAAGGTTCCGTAAGCAGGTTAACGGACCCCCACCGGGGGAATGACCCCCCTACCGCTCGCACTAAACCAACAATACATATGTAAACCAATTGCTCACTTACCCTCTTAGAACATGTTTAGCAGTTTTAGGTTCACCCCTGGGAAGTCTTTGTTTCCGGCTTGGTTTCCGGTGTGATTTCGGGATTCGGCGCGCCCCTCGTACGTCGTCTCGCACTCGGACTCTCGGTGCGTGGTCGATGCAACTTACACTCAGGATTATAAAATGACAAATCAGGAGGTTCTGAGCCCGAGGTGAGCCACGGTGCAGCGAAGCGCTCCGATTACTATAGTGTTGCGCGGGTTTGTCGTCTTACCCCCCTTTGCAGGAATATCTTTGCGCACATCCGACCGGATTTGGGAGGTCGCCGGGCGGAAGTCCGGTTCACAAGAGATTGCACTCTGACACAAGTGTGAGGCTGCCGCCTCTCCTGTGTCTTGGCGGTGGGACTCGCGCGGGCAAAGGATGTGGCAGCGAGTGACTCGCCCAGGCCCGGACGAGTTGCATGCTCAGCTGCAGGCAAGGCTTGAGAGCCTTGACGAGCTCCTCCCGAGACTCAAAGAGGACGTGGGTTCCACGACCGTGAGCAAGCGCGAGCTGATGCAGGCTCGCTCATGCACGGCGCTCTCCTGCCAGTTCACGACACGGCAGCATCTCTCCAACTCCGTGGGCGGCGAATATGTGCAGGAATGCCTTTCACGCCCGTCCGACGAGTGCTTTGGCCATCCCGAGCTCCTCGAGCACGTGCTGCGCTTTGTTCCATCGCCTGCGCAGCTTGCCTCAGCCGGCGCGGTCTGCTCCGCGTGGTACCAAGCGTCGCGCATGCACACGCTCTGGGAGGTTCACCTGCGCGCATCGGGGCGTCTCGTCGGTCCCGACGGCAGCCCGCTGCCCATGCCTCAAGAGGACGCCTTCACGCTATTCGAGACCGCCGCGCGCATCGAGCGGTTTGGTGGCTGCCGGCCTCTCGAGTGCGCGGAGCCACCGGCGATCGGCAAGATCGACCGATTCGTGGACGATCTGGCCGCGTACGAGATCTGCGGCGAGATCAGCGAGTCGGGCACCGCGGCGGCGGGCACTCCCCTCGCGGAGCGTCCGCCTGCGCGCGGCGCCACCTACGTCGCCACGCACCACACGCGCGGCCGCGTGACGATACGATCGCTCAACGCGCACCAGTCGCGGCTGTACGCGGCCCAGGTGGCATCGGGGGGGCCGCTCGCGCTCGCCACATCGGCGCACCTGCAGCCGGTACAGCAGGCCATCATCTCCGCGACCGATCCCCCAAGCGTCCACTTGGTGCAGCCAGCGACTCACACGACGCTCGACCTCGTGCTCAAGCTGCCCCGCCCGTTGGAAGAGGCCCATGCGCATGCGATCTTCTGTCAGCTCGCGCACGCGGTGCAGGCGGTGCACGCGCAGCGCTTTTTCCACGGCAACGTGCTCCTACCCGCCGTTCTGCTCCGCGACCCGTTCCGCAACCGCACGACCTCCCCGGCGGAGCACGATGCGGAGCTCGGCGAGCGAGCGGCCGTGTCTCGCTTGCCGTACGCGCTCCTCGACATGCTGCACGCGTGCAAGAGCCTCGGTCCGCCCCCCGCCCCACAGCGGGGCCCTTCGGCGGCTCACTCACGCGACGTGCGCATGGATCACGAGGCGAGACGCACCAGAGCTGGCTCGCAACCGACCGCCGCGGCTCCGGCGCCCGAGGCCGGCGCCACCGTCGAGCCCCTGCTGCGCGCACTCGACGCCGGCGCCACCGTCGAGCCCCTGCTGCTCCAGCCGCTGGACGAGGCGCTCGATGAGCTGCCCGACACGGCGCTCATGGAACCGACGCCCGGCACGACGCCCGGCTTCCACGGGCTTGGCCTGGGGCCTGGGGCCGCTGCGACCGCTGTGCCCGCAGAGCAGCCTCACGCTGCCGCGGGCGTGGCGGCTCAAGTGACGGGCTTGTTGCAGGGCACGGTCGCGGCGGCGATCGCAGCGTACGCGGCGCAGACGGCCGGACCGGCGGGTATGGCCGATAATATGGCCGATCATATGGCCGAGATTATGGCCGAGAATATGGCCGAGCTCTCGGCAGGGGGGCGGAGCTTCACAGAGCTGCTGGCGTGGGGTTGGGCAGCGTACGAGAGGCTGGGCACCCTCATCACAGGCCACCCAGGCGAGGTCGACCTGGCGCACGCGACGCCCTCGTCACGTAGGCACGCGCTGCTCATGCGGAGCTTCTTCGCCGCGGACGTGTGTGACCTCGGCCGGGTGCTCCTGCGCATGGTGCTCCAGCCCTACAAGCTGCGCGCGCAGGCCACCGCAGTCCCGGTGCATCCCGCCGCGGCCGCCGCGGCCGCCATGGCTCAGGTAGCGCTTCCCCAGGCTGGTGGACACCAAGGGCCACCCGACCCGTCAGTCTTCCCCCCTGCTCTGCAGCAGCTGCTGCTGCGTATGCTCCACCCGGACAGCGCGCGCCGGCCGATGCTACGCGACGTGCTGCGCTCCGAGTGGGTACGCGAACCGTATCCGGGCGTCGCACGCCCGCTCTGCTGCTGCTGGAAGCTGTGCGACGTCAGCCGTGGCGCCCAACACGGCGCGACGAGCGACGAGCCGAGCGTGGTCGCGTCAGACCTTCGGCTGCTCCGGCGCCAGGTGCCTCCGATGACGCAGCTCAACCTCTCCCATTCACCCATCGTCACGGACGAGTGGCTTGAGGCCCTCGAGATGCATGCGCACTCGCTCAGGCGGCTCGACCTCACGGGCTGCGCCTCGATCACCAAGACCGTTCGACCTCTCGAGGCTCTGCGAAAGCTGCGCAAGCTCGAGGTGCTGCGGCTGCCTGCGGAACGCTGGGATGAGCAACAGCTCGCCGACGCGCTCACCGCGCTGCCGCAGCTCACCGCGCTCGACGAGTGCACTCACGCCGACATCCGCAAGGCGCGAGACGACGTGAAGCAACAGTGCGACATCCTGAGTAACGCGCGCCAGCCGATCGCCGCCGCGCCGCTGAGCCGCAAATAAGGCTTGACGGCGGAGTGCTCAGCGACCAGGGTGCCCTCTCCCGTGCAGGGCGAGGGCGAGGACGTCGGTGGCTCGGCGCAGCAGATGGGAGGATCAGCGCAACAACAGCTGCCGCTCCAGCAGCAGTTCCAGCAGCGGACCTGTAAGGTTTGCCGGAACGAGCTCTCCTCATGTAAGGAGAAAAACGCGTGCAGGCCAGGTGGAGGCGAAGTATGAAAAGAAGAAAAACTTTGAAACTCATCTTTCCCACAGCCAATAGTTTCACAGTGAACACACCGACGACTCTTGAAGCCGCCAACGGCGCCCCAAGCTCTCGCCGTGCGCGGTGCCTCCTCGCAGCAACACTCAGCCGGTATGGACCGTCCCGAATCGCGCGGGCGTCCGAGCGGTGGTCCGCCGCCGGGCGCGGCCATGCGCCCCGGCACGGGGATGCGCCCGGGCACGGGGATGCGCCCTGGCACCGGCATGCGGCAGCCTCCGGGCTCGCGGCAGGGCACGGCGCGGCAGGGGCCGATTAACATGTCGGGCGTGGGGCTCAACACGAGCATGAACATCTCCGACCGGCCGGTCACGCAGCAGGGGCTCTCGGGCCTGCGCACCGCGGGCAATGGCCCAGCGCGCCAGATCCAGGACCAGTCCTACTGGCTGTCGCAGCTGCGGGCCAAGTGCACGGAGATCCAGCGAGAGATCCAGACGCTCAAGGGGACCATCGAGCAGGGGCAGAAGGACAACGCCGCATACGGGCAGCTTGAACGCAAGTACGAGGCGCTCACGAACGATATGCGCGCGCTGCAGGGGCAGCTGGCCGACTACAACTTGCTGCTCGACCGGACGCGCGCGCACCGGGAGGTGGACGAGGTGCACGAGGAGGCGGCCGCGCTGGCGCAGACGAACCAGGCCGACCGGCAGCGCGTAGACGAGCTCTTCCAGCACCGCAACTCTCTCGAGACACAGGCGCGCGACGTGGAGCACCAGCTGATGCGCCATCAGGAGGAACTCGCGGCCAAGCTCGAGGCGATCGACCCGTCGCTCAAGGAGAACTTCCTCAAGCTGAGCCAGAAGCAGCATGTGCTCTCACTGCAGGAGCTGCCCAAGCGGCAGAGTGACCTGCGCTTCTTCGAGGAGCGCACGCGCGAGATGGAGATGGCCCTGCAGCGCGATCCGATGCGCTCCAAGGCATTCCGGCTGCGCGAGGAGCTCGTACGGCTCGATCGACTGCACAAGAGCCTCCAGGGCGAGCTAGACGGGCCGCAGCTCTCGGAGGAGGAGCAGCGCGAGCAGCTGCTCGCGCGCGTCAAGGCCGACAACGCACAGATCGCCGAGGCCGAGAAGCGACTCTCCGAGGCCCAAGAGGCCATCCGCGCGGGCAAGAAGCGGCTCGCGCAGCTCCAGAGCGATATGACAGAGGCCAACGACCCGAAGGCTCAAAAGTACCAGGAGCTGTACCAGCGCGACAAGGAGATGAGCGAGCTCATCGACACGTTCGATGCGACGAAGGCCAAGGAGGTCGCCAAGACAGAGAAGGCGCAGGAGGAGGTGGTGCAGCTGCTCCAGTCGATCTCGCGCAAGCTCGCGATGCAGGAGACCTCGGGAGATATGACGGACGAGAAGCTGGCCGAGATGAAAAGCGACCTCGACTTCAAGCGCGACGCGATGGACCAGTCCGTGTCCACCTCGGAGCGCCTTCAGCGCGAGCTCGCTCAGCGCAAGACCGAGCTCGAGAAGATCGAGACCCTCGACGAGAAGATCGGCGCCGAGATCGTCCAGCTCGAGGAGAAGCTCAAGGCCATGGAGGAGGAGCTCGTCGTGTACGAGGACCTGAACGCGCTCCGCCACAAGGCAGCGCAGCAGCGCAGCGACGCCCTCGCCGCCAAGGCCGACGCCGAGGGCAAGATCGGCGCCCTCAAGGCGCGTGCCGCGCAGGCGAAGAAGAACCACGACGATCTGAAGGACAAGCTAGCTAAGGACGACGTGGCGACGGCGCTCGATGAGCTCGAGGCCAAGATCAGACATCAGGAGCAGACCATCTGGGTGCTCACCGAGTACATCGAGACCAAGGGAAGCGAGGCCTTCTTCGAGCCCGTCGCCGAGGAGTGCCTGAACATCATCCAGGGGATCAATGCGGAGACGATCAGCGTCTTGCAGCAGCGCCCCGCCTACAACCCTGCGCTGATGAACCCGTACTGAGAGCCTCGGGCGGCGAACGGCGAGGGACGGGCAACGACGGAGAGAGAGTGAGCGATCGAGAGGCGAGACGTCTCATGATGAGTCAGAGGCGCTATATGCGCTGTGGTGTCGCATACGCATTCTGCCGGCAACCAATACCAAGCCGTCGTATCCGCACCTCCATGGTGTGTGCGAGCGTCGGAAGCTCCGGCACACTCTTGTTCGCGGGCGCAGCGGTGGTTGTATTGTAGCGTACATCGCGCGTTCGAGTGTGCCCACTGCACCGCGTGAATATTCTTTGAGTCATGACTGAGAACCCCGTATAGAGAGATACGACGATGTTTTACATGCGTCAGTCGCGTGACAGTGCACTTTCCAGATCCTGTAGGCGCGCACAGGCACGGCCTCCGCACCGCGTTTGTGCGGAGCCTACATATTATGCATGGGTAGAGATCGGCGGTACTATGGTGCCGACACATTGACGCACACACAGAGATGTGCACGTGATCATGGTCCTTTTGTGATGGCGCTATCCCAAAGCAGGTCCGTAAGAATCAGATATCTCGACACTTTGCTGCTTTTTCCAGTAGTAGCCCACGCCAGCGATGAGGCCCATCACCGCGAGGGCAGCGGCGTAGGCAATATACAGCATCAGCCCCTTGGCGTGGATCGCTGGCTGGCCTAGTCCTGAGCCTTAGGTGTGGGCTTTCACACCAGTTTTCTCCGCGGAACGGGAAGAACTCTTCAAAATTGCCATGACGGCAACGATACTCTACTCTTACAAGGAGTCCATAGACGAAAGATGCATAGTCTTCGGTCTCGGGCACAAAAATTCGAGGTGCCAGGAAAGCACAAGGAAGGGGATGATACTCTTGCGACACGCGATTCTGCTGATCCATGTGGTACTTGCGAACGCGCTGCAGCAGCCGCGATTCACACCCCTGAAGGCCACTACGGTGGGTCACCAGCGGCGCGTCATCGTCATGCAACTTGGCGGCAATCGCTGGGTGCAGGCGAAGGAAAAGCGTGAGGAGGAGGAGAGGGAGCGGTACCAGAAAATTGTGGAAGCAAGGGAGGCAGCGGAGCGCGCGCGCTTGGCGGCCGCCGAGGCGGAGCAGGCGCGTAAGCGCGAGGAAGCCGAGCGCAAGGCGGCTGAGTATCAGGAGTATCAGGACAGCTTTGACTACTTCCAGCCCGGAGGGGCAGGGCAAGGCAAGATGGGACAGCCCTTCCAGGGCGTGACGCGCGAGATGCTGCAGAACGCGGGGAAAGCGACGTCGCCCGCCCTCGTCGCCGACGAGCAGCTCAAACAGGCAGTCGCTGACGCAGGCAAATACTCGACGGACGCGTCGCGGGTCATGCTTGAGCGTGTGATCGCAGAGGCACGTGCTGCAGGCGTGCGCGAGAAAATGCCCAACATGAAGAAGGCGGTCGCGCTTCTCGCTACGCTGGAGCGAGCTGACGAGGCCGCACAAGAGTTAGGCAACGTTTCGCCGGAGCAGGCCGACCCGCTTGCAGGCATGATGTCGGCCATTTTCGACGATGGGTACGCTCTGCCGGAGGAAGACGGTGTGGAGTTCCCGATCCTGGACGATTACAAGGAGTGAAAAGGCCGCGCTCCTGTGCCCGTCACATGTGACGCAGACGGCCGCTACCTTGGCGTGGCGGTGTACATTTTTGTTATCGATATATGGGCCGCCGATCTCTTCATTGGATCTCTTGCGATTTTTTCTGGGTCAAATATCGATCGGTAGATTGCTAGATGCATCCGTGCTTCGCTTGCTGATGCCGAGCTTGCAGAAGTTTACGAAAAAGGTACATCCCACGCGCGGCGGAGTTTGATTCTTCCAAGGGGTCATCAGGCTGATTCAGGTGGCCGCGCCCGCGAACGCCCCGGCGCACGCCCCCCGGCCTCGTGCGTTTCTGCGTTACTCGTGCGTTGCTCGTGCGGCACTCGGCCTCGCCTGCGGCCTACTCGGAGGGCATGTGATCAGCATGCCCGCCCGCCGCCGCGCCGCGCGTACGCCGCGCCCGCGCCCCCACCGCCTCGCGGCGACACCACAGTGACACAGAGGTCAGACGGGATCAGAGAGAGAGATTCACCCAGATAGCAGATTTGCAATTGCAGATTTGTCTCGAGGTCTTGAGGAACTTGATTAGCGCGGCTCTTGCGGGGCTGTTATTTGTTTAGCGGCCAGGCAGGCCAGGGAGAGGGGCGAGTCGGGGGCTTCTCTTCGGCAATCTCGTCGATCTCCTCGTTCGACGACGGCCTTCGTACGACCGCTTTCAACATGTGTGAGGTGCGACGCGCGGCCAGGCT
Source organism: Chrysochromulina tobinii (assembly GCA_001275005.1). Classification (NCBI taxonomy): domain Eukaryota; phylum Haptophyta; order Prymnesiales; family Chrysochromulinaceae; genus Chrysochromulina; species Chrysochromulina tobinii. The sequence goes on along the minus strand of JWZX01003269.1, from coordinate 96,221 downwards.
GGCCATCGCATTGGTCTGTGCGACGACCACTCATGCTTTCAGCGGTCCTCCGGTGACACTGACGAGGTCTCGAAGTGCTGTACGCATGGCCATGGAACGCACTTACATCATGATCAAGCCGGATGGCGTGCAGAGGGGCCTAGTCGGCGAGATCATCAAGCGCTTTGAGCAGCGCGGCTACAAGCTTGGAGCGCTCAAGCTGTACCAGGCTAATGAGGATTTGCTGCGAAAGCACTACGGCGACCTCCAAGAGAAGCCGTTCTTTCCCGGTCTGCTCAAATACAGTGCGCAAATTGGTGGTCAACCACTCCCATCACTCATGGATTCCAGCAGCTTTCTGACCACATTGTTGATCTGACTCTCTCGACAGTGACATCCGGACCAGTGACCTGCATGGTCTGGGAGGGCGAGAATGTTGTGCGCATGGGGCGCCAGATGCTCGGCGAGACAAACCCACAGGCCTCAGCGCCGGGTACGATCCGAGGCGACTTTTCGATCGTTGTGGGCCGCAACATTTGCCATGGCTCCGACTCCGTGGCAAGCGCCGAAAAAGAGATTAAGCTATGGTTCGACGACAATGAGGTGCTCGCCTGGAAGGATCACTCGCATGCTTGGGTGTACGAGTGATTGCAAGTGCTTGGCGCGCCAAGATCGCATGCAAGTGCAGATCTATTTGCGCCATGCCGGCAGCTGGCTACATAGAGGCCTGTGCCAGCATGGGTACTATATGGATAGGGTTCTATGGGATGCTTACGTCTGTGCGGCGTTAGAACCGCAGGAGAAGCCACTCGACAGGCCGAGCTCTCGCCGTTCTCGATCGCACCGTGGGCGACGGCTGCAACATCGGATCGTGTTCAACATGCCGTCGTCGTCCATCCCGCCGACGGCATGATAAGTATAATTAAAGTTACTGTGTCCCGGGGGCGCCCCCCGGAATCCCACTTCCGGGGAAGTATCGGCGTTTTACCGGTACCTCCGCAACCGCACCCCCTCGCGTCGGGTCTCCTCGGCAGGGACGTGCAGGCAGACGCATGCACGCACGTGCGCGTCGAAATCTCCCGGCTCGCTCCCCAGGAGGTCTATGAGCAACTGAGGAACGTGAAATGGCGCCGAAGGATTTGCCCGACGCCGAGAAACAGCTGCAAGCCCATTCGCGCACGCGCTCGTACTGCTCGTGAGTTGCGTGTCCATCGAGAGAAGCAGGCTTCGGACGACGAAGACTCATTCGGCCTTTTCTCCATGCTTGGACCGCTGGTCCTGGCTCCGGCGATCGCTTTAGGCTTGTATTTGGCCTACTTTGCACCTTCAAACGCGTTTGAGAAGGGCGATGCACTGCTCGCAGGCGGAGATGCAGAGGGTGCAGAGCGCATCTTTGCGCGTGCTGTGGCGCAGCAACCTCTCTTTGCTTACGCACACATTAAGCTCGGCATCACGCTCGTTGCCCAAGAGCGACGGCGCGAGGCACTTGACCGCTTCCAGACGGCGATCGAGCTTGGCGGGGCGGATAGAATGGCACGGAAACTGATGAGCCGCACGGCGCTCCGCGTTGCTGAGGAGGCGCTCGACGCCAGTCCGGAGGACGCGTGTGTCCTGTTGAACCGGGCCCTCGAGGTCTCGCCAGAGGACAGCGACGTGCATGCGAGCCTGGGCGTGGCGTTGCAGCGTTCAGGCGACACGCGCCGGGCCATCGATGCTATGTCCAGGGCGATTGAGCTTGATCCTGCGCAGGCACACTATCACTTTGATCGCGCGATCACTTTGCTCTCAGTGGGATGGTCGCAGGAGGCGGCACGCAGCTTGGAAGTTGCCGCGCGCCTGCGCCCGACCCATCTTCCGTCGCACGTGCTGCGACGAGCGCTGTCCCCTCGTGCTGACCTCTCCGCGACGACGCGCCTGTCAGCCGCCATCGCGGCTGGTGCTGCAGGAGGCGCGAGCTCGGCAGAGAGCGTCTACGGCGCAGACCACTGGGCTTTGCTCGGAGCGAATCTGGTCGCCGCTGCTGACGATCAAGTCGGCCATGCGATCGGACACGACGACGAGGCGCACAGCACTCGGCCTCTGCGCGGCCTGAGCGCTGCGGCCATGAGACGACTACGCGCTCGAGGCTGGGTAGTGATCGATGGTGTCCTCGGGGCGGCGGAGCTCAGCAAGCTGCAGCACGCGCCGAAGGAGCTTGGTCATGTCATGGGCGCTGGTCACGTGGGACTGGTTGGCAGCGATGACCTCCACTCAGCTCCCGCCGAGCGCCCCGAGACGCGCCGCGATCGAGTCGTACGCCTACCGATCGCGGAGCCGGCGCGCTGGCAGCGCGGCATGCGGCTAAGCGAGAAGCTGATCTCGGGCCTTTCCTCGCTCCACCGGCTCTTCATACGTCAACTGCACCTTCAACTGTTGCCCGTCTGGCCGGCAGATCGACCCCCGCTCTTCCCGCGCGAATCGATGCAGTACGCCTGCTACGAGCACGGCGCCTTCTACCGCGCGCACGAGGACCGGCCCAGACCGCCAGAAAGCCCCGCGGGGGCTGATGCGACCGCCCGGGAAGCGCATGAGGCAGATCATGCCTGGGGCGGGAGCAGCCGCGATCGCGCGTACACGGCCATCTACTACACGAACTTGGAGACGCATCGCGGCGGCGAGTTGCGCCTGTGGCCCGACGGAGCGTATGCCGCCGAGTTGATCGAGCCCATCGGCGACCGGCTGGTGGTGTTCGACTCGGCGCTTCTGCACGAGGTGCTACCTAACGACGACTCAACCCCGAGGTGCGCCTTCACGATGTGGTATGCGTCTAGTTCGCTCTGACCGTCACCGTGCTAAGCTCGAATACGATAGCGGGAATGTTTTGCCGGCACACGTGCGGACGTACGCCGTATCGTGAATCGTGTCTCATTTAGAACAAAATTCTCTTTTTCGATTTGCGTTGAACGCAGTGAAAAGCTGACCATCCTCGGAAGCACATCGCACCGACGATCGACGTCACCGGCGGACGCCCCTCCTATAGACTCAGACGCTATAGCATCGTCCGGCGCTATAGTTTTACGCTCCCGTCCCGCCGCGGCCATTTAGATCTACAGCGAGGCTAATAAGATCGCCTCAGTTTCCTGTCCCATCGCCCTCAGCGCCTCCCTGGCAGCCCTCGCACCTTGCGGCGATCGTGCCCTCATCGCCCCGATCTGGTCCATGTCGGCGGGTAGGCTTGCGCCCGACCATCCGTAACCCCAGCCGCCGCCGCTCGCCGCCGCCATTTTGGCGGCACCACAACCGTGGCTCGACTGCGATTGGGTTACGCGCATGGCCGAGAGCGCTTCCACAGCGAGGGCAGCCCGCTCGTGCTTCTCCCGCAGTCGAGCCACACGACCATGCGCAAGCCACCGGCGTACGCACGACAAGATGCACAGGGCGGCGGCGGTGCGTTTGACCGCGCGGAGGCGCATCCTCATGCGTGCAGCCTTGATGGCCGACGCAATCAGCACCAGGAGCTTGACGCTCGAGAGTGCATTGGTGACGGCCGCCTGGAGCAAGTCACCTTCGAGAAGGGCGTCCCCGATAAAGGGCAGATTCCTGATCAGATTGCGGAACCCCTCGTCCCCCGTCCCGAGCCACGCGATGACAGCACGATCGATGACCGTCTGGATGGGCCACGGCATGGGCTTCAGGGCCTTGAGCCGCTGGTAGCCCACGATGCTCTTGACCGGGCGGCTTGAGATGAGCGGCCGCGTGAGGTCACCGAGCCAGCCTCGAGCCCACCAAGGCTGGCGCTCGAGGCTGTCGCCGGCTCGTCGCGGAGGTTCGAGGGGCGGCGGCGTGTCCTCGGCTGGCGGGGTCCACCAACCCTCGAACGCATCGGAAGATAGGGGGCGCGCGCTGAGCAGCAGCAGCCCATCGATCCCAAAGAGTACCACGGAAGTCGGTCCCACCGACGTTCCGTAGCGGAGCAGCGAAGGGGATGCCGAAGGGAGTGCGTGAGCTGTGCCCAGGCCGAGCATCAGCTCTCCGAGCGAGAAGACCTGGACAGCCGTTCCGAGGCCCGAGGCGATGTGCGCGCGGTGGCGGCCATAATCGCTGCAGGACTCGACGTGCAGTAAAGGGCCTGCTTCGTCACAGCGGTAGCGTGCCCAGCTGTCGGCACACTGAGCGGTGCAGTTGAGCAGTAGGAGGAGGACGCCCAGCCACCGCCATGCAGTGCGCCAACGTGCTAGTGGGTCCATGAGCTTCGGCATCTTCTTCGTCTTGCGCGAAAGGAAGATGAGCAGGAGTCTCTCGTGGACAATGTACTCTGCTCTGTGGTGCCGGATGGCCACCTTGAGGGCCCGACGGCCGTCCTCAACGATTAGTTGGGTTTTGGACCTCACGCGGGAACCCAACGATGAGAGCTGAAGGGTGAGTTTGCTCTTGAGCTTCTGCGGTGACGGCGGCACCATGGCCGATATATTCGGTACACTGGCGGCCGAGGCGCTGCCGCGGGTGAGAGGCATTGCAAGTTCGCTCGTAAGGCTTCGCAGTCGGCCCTGCAGCTCGGCGGACGCTCGGCTTGTTCTTCTGCCCAAATTGACGAAAGCGTCTTCGTGAGCACACAGGTTCTACTCCCCCGAAGAGAGAGTGCAGGTGCCTGTTTAGTGCCTGTTAGGTGTGTACTTCCGAAGCGTTTTCTTGCCGCTCTCGTCCAGGCGGAGCTCTACTACGATGGTGGACGGGATGGATGACGATGTGTGGTCTGCACGACCAGGCTGCCCACCAGGGACCACAGTCTTAACCACAGTCGCATGTTTGGCACATCGGCAGGATGTGTGCAGCCGAGCACTCAGTTCAAACTCAGGTGGTGGTTATTGTGTGAATCCAGAAAGAGTTACCTCGAAGAATACCTCCCCACACGGCTTTGGAGGTTATTATATATTAAAATGATGTGTACTTTGACCAAACCGACGTCCACGTTCATTCATCATTGGGTCGGCTCCACCTCGATAACTTCGTACGTCATTCCCTTATACGTGAGTTCGAGCTTGCGCCCGGTCGGCCTCAGATAAGTGAGTGGAGGGAACTGCCCACAACAAGGATAGTCTCGATCCGGGCACAACTGATGAGTTGGAGCCAGGGACAAGCGATTGCACAGCGTTCGAGCCGCCGTGTGCTTACAAGGATCTCCGATTCACCGGGAAAGGCAGAGAGGTAAGTCAGGTCCGCGCCTCGACCCATGAAGCTGTTCGTGCGTAGCTTGAGCAGAAGTGACCTGGACGAGATCGAGTAGGCCACGGCGATCGAGAGGTCAGTGGTGGTGCTCATCGGTGCCAGCTCCGTGCCTCCATGGCGCTGAAATTCAGCGCCAGCCTTGAGATTTTTGAGCCCGCGCCAGAGATCGAGCGTGTCATCGCTATAATGTTGCTGCGCAGCGGCTCTCAGCTGTGAGATGCCCTCTCGAATGTAGTTGACGGTGATTGGGAACGGGTGCGGCGGCCGCTCAGCGCGAGTGTCGCGCAGCGGCACGTTGAGCGAACGGAAGGCGGCGGTCGTGTACAGGCGCAGCGCGAGCACGTGGGGCTCCTGCAGCCGTGCGATGCGCGAGTGCGGGTGCTGGACAAAGTCGGCGAACGCCATCCCGCGCCCACTCACTGGGTCCAGCCGGCTCGTCAGCAGATTCCCTTGGCCATCGCAATCGCGCTTGCGGTTGCCATTCGCAAAGACGAGCTCACTCTCTCCGGCGCGCTGGTTCAGGACGTAGTCGAGGCACTCGTGATCCTCGGGGGTGCCATTCGCCTCGATCTCGGCAGTAATTGCCGCGACGCCCCTTGCATACGGCGGCATCGCAAAGCTGGCCATGTCAACGCGCATGTAGTGGTTGATGCCGAGCGCCGCCTCGGCCGGCTTCCCCAAGATGAGATCTGACGGCTCTCCACTGAACCGGCTCGCGTCGCTAAAGCCTCCATCATTACGCACCTCCGCCTTGAACGCGTCGCAGAGCAGCCTGAAGAGCTCCTCGCGCACGCGCCGTCGCTCGCCGTTGGGTAGTGCAATATCGAGGTCGCCTCCAGTGAGTAGCGCGTCGAAGCGCGCCATGCACGCCTCCGCCGAGATCAGAAGCACAGCACCGGAGACAAGAACCAGGTTGATCACAAGAGCGTAGACGCGCGAGACGATCTGCGACATCCAGCTCGCTCGCAAGATATCGTCAGGCACGACCAACATGCTCATGTACAGGGGAGCGAGCAGGCCAACGAGGCCGTAGAGCATGTTGAATGCCGCCCAGTTGAGTAGTGGGAAGCGTCGCGAGCGCCGCCCGGCTGCCAGCCCAGCTTTGGCCATGGATGCAACGGCAAGGATGGCGAGGTTGAGCCAGAGGAGGAAACAAGCATAGGCACGGCACGTGATGGGCACGTAGGCGCGCGCAGCGGTGCACGCATCCACTGTCGTCAAATAGTCGCCAAAGAAGTCAGAGGCTCCGGAGCTGGCGCATGTGAGGGATCCAGGTGCGTCGTAGACCGAGGTGGAGGGCACGCACTTGAGCGCGTCGAGCACTGAGGCATTTGCCGCGAGGGCACATGGATTGTGTTGCTCGAGCCCCGTCATGGCGGTCGTAAATGGAGGGCTCCCCGAGACGAGCAGCGTCAGATAGCTCAGCAGGCTGGCGGAGAGGCACACGAGGCCAAGCATCAGGGTCTGAATGTAAGTGCACGTCTCGAGAGCGTTACCGCCTTGCTCCTTCAGAATACCCATCCGCACGAATCGGAGGCAGACGAGCGCGACTGGGATGGCCGTGACGAAGAATACATAGAGTAGGATCTCGAAGAGGAGAGACGGCAGCGGAGGAGCCCACACAAAGAACCGAAGGCGCGACGTGTACTGAAAGGTGCAGATCAACCCACAGGCGGCGATGAGGCACATCTGAGCCTTCTCGCAGATGGTGGAAGGCGTACCTTCATCAACGAGGGCCTGGTGGCGTTGTGCATCTATGTAATTGGGCTTGTCACAGGCACGGCTCTTGTCTGGACATTCGAGGAGCACGCCTAGTCGAATAGAGGTCGAGTATAAGAATAAGCTCGCCAGGAATGGTAGACCGCCCATAAAGGCAACGTGCCAAAAGCCGCCGAGATCCACAGCCGCCACTCCCTGTCGCAGCAAGCCCGGTGCGGAGAACAGACCGTCGGCAGATGCGCGCGATGTAGTCCACACCATGAGCCAAATGAGGCCGAGGCTTGCGGGCATGAGATGCACCAGCTCAACAATCGTCGGCGCCTTTGGCAGCGCTTGCATGCACATCTCAAAGCTCTTATTGGCGCACCTACGAGGTGGTGCCGTTAAGATGATTCCAGGTTCCAGGGTGGGTGACTTGCGCGGCATCTGATTCAGCCTTGGCATATCGATCTCAACAGGCAGGCACGACGCGGACGTAGTCATGAGGCGAACAGAAAGATCTTGGGACGTAGTCATAAGGCTAACAGAAGGGACTGTGCCGATCGATGGACGACGCGGCCGTGTGGGTTGCTCTTGGGAATCGCATCCCGACGCCCATCGCGTACACCGCGGTGACCCCAAACCCCCCCACCTAACATGCATGCTGTGGGAGCACCCCTCGGCCACATTGTGACTCCGCGAGCGCGCTTCAGTCGCCGAGTTTCGTCTGAGCACAGTTTCAAGTGTGCGCTCAGAGAAACCGTGGACGATGCGGAGCCGGTTGGCATCCGTGCTGTTGGCAGCGGTGCTCCCAACCGCGTCCTCGTGGTCGATCTTCGCTGGCGGCAGCACCGCACCCTTTCCCGATTATAGGAATGTCTCGAACGCGATGGCCTCCTCCATCCGCTGGACCTACCGCCGGCCGCTCATCCGTTGGGCGCTTGCTCCCGACTTCTGCGCAACGATGCAGCCGCTGATCTCGGAAAACTCGGCGGTGAGCTTTTTCATCTCCCAAAAGTGGCAGAACTTCTCGACGTGCGCTCGCATCCATTCCATCATCCGCGAGTCCTTCGACGTCTGGGCGGCAGCCAACCCAGCGATCACCTTTGTCGACGTGACGTCCCGCTGTGAGGCGGAGCGCATGTGGGTGCCCATTGCAGACGACCGGTGCGCCGAGTCGACGTGGTGCCTCGAGCGCGAGAATGCGACCGCGGATGGGGAAACCTACGTCGACTGGAAGCTCGAATCGACTCCACTCGAGAAGGACCCGAACTCACCGTCCTGGATGTGCTCACACCGCACGTGCTTCGAGTGCGCGCGCGCCGACGTCATCGTGGGCGGCTTCACGCAGAAGAATCGGCGGCTGGGCGACCAGCACGCCAAGGCGCGCGTGCAGCGTACCGTCGTCACCGAGCAGCCGCCGCTCTCGCCCACGATGCAGCCCGCCAACGGCCGGACTGTGCTGCGTGCGTGGCTCGAGTTCAACGTCGACGACGAGTTCAAGAATACTGTCGCGGACGGCAACGGGCTGGGCAACGCGACGGTGCCCAACTGCTGGCGCATGGACAACGACGTGTGCGACTGGGTGATCACGATCCCCGGCTACGGCACGGGCCTGGAGTTGTCTCAGACGATCCTGATTGCCTTCTGGCTCATCGCGGCCTCGCTGTGCTGCGCATGCCTCTGCGTGATGTGGGGGTGGATGATGCGCCTCGCGGCGAACCTGCTCACGGGCTGGGACGTGGACCAGGACGGCAAGCTCGACCTGCAGGAGATCGTGTACGTGCTCGACGAGTTCTGCGGAGAGATCTGCTTCGAGTGCCAGTGCCCGCAAGTACATCAGAAGAAGATGACGATGCTCGCGGGCCTGATCTCGGTCTTCGAGACCATCGTGCAGGCCAACGGGCTCGCCCTGATCTTCTTCGTCGCGATTATGACGGCCGGCTCCCTCGTGTACGCGGACGGCATCATGACGTGCTTTGTGTGCCGCGACTTCCGTGCCTCAGCCATCCATGAAATCGGCCACCTGCTTTCCCTCGATCACTCCACCGGTGCCGACGGCGCCATTCCGCTGCTGCGGGCCCCCGCACCGCCCCCGCCGTCGCCGCCGTATAACGCGAGCACCGGCGAGGTCTACCCTTATGATGCGACCTACCAAGCTTTGCTTGCCGCGCGCACCGTCCCCGCCCCAACCTGGGCGGCGCACTACACCAACCGGGGGCGGCCGCTGTGTGCAGACGACGACTTTGGCGTCATTCTCGACCCACAGCTGCAGCAGATCATCCCGCCGCCGCCGTCTCCGCCCCCGACCGCGCCCCCGCCCGGGCTCGCGCTTCCGCCGCCGCCGCACTCCGTGGGGTTGCCGATGATCATCACGACAGGTCGCCCGCCAGCCCGGGCACCGCCCATCGCCACCTTCCAGAACTTTATGGGCAAGGACGGCGTCGACCACAGCGACTCGATCATGATCGAGTTCGGCTCGATTGGGCTGGAGCGGCCCTCGGCCGGAGCCGCGCGCCGCTGCCTGAGTCAAGACGACCTCGACGGGATCACGTTCCTGTACCCGACCTGCGGCTTCGAGCAGGCCGTCCCGCCGTGCGAGTTCGTGCCCGACTGGACGTTGGTGTCGTTGCGGCTCCTCGAGAGCTTTGCGAAGCTCATGATCCTCCCTCTGCTCCTCGTGTATGTCGTCCAGGGCCTCGCTTGGTTGACGCTCGCCGCCGAGGACCAGTGGGCACGCTATCTGGTCCGCCTGGAGGCGCGTCGGCTGCTAGACGGCTACGAGGAAGGGGATCATGAGCCTCATTGGCTCAAGGCTCTCAAACGATTTGGGAGGTGGCTCAAATTCCACCTCACGCCCGGCGAGAGGGCGGCGAGGGCGAAGGCGAAGTCGAAGGAGCTGGGGATCAAGGCGGTGCAGTCCGTCGTCAACCCCACCTTGCGCTTCGTCAAATTCGTATCAAGGATTCGCTTCAGGGTTTCGGTGGTGCCCGACGGAGGGCCCGATCCCGCAGCGGTAGCAGCAGCGGCAGCGGCAGCCAATAACCGACCAGTGCGAGTAGTAGGAGCGTGAGCCGCGCTGCGAACCGACGAGGAAGTTGCACAGAAGTTGCACGAGAGTCGGCCCCGCCGCCCATGACAGGCGGCGGAGTGAATAGTCCATCGAAATCAGAACTTCAGACAGGGCCGGAACAGCATGCGTGCACGGCATTGATAAATCGGACTGTGTTGAACCCTGAGAGCTTATTTTCAAGGCGAACAAAACACTGACAATGAGTATATGAACGTAGCGGAACCGTAACATACCTTTTTCAATCATAGAGGTTCAACGAACGCCGAAACTCGCGTGAGGGTGGCAAAGCGCCTACCGTGGTACTGCTGCTGCTGCTGCTGCTGCTGCTGCGGACAGACGAAGATGCGGCGGCCATCGCCATCGCCGGCTCCGTGGTGCGAGCCACGCCTTTAGCGCTCGCCACATCGCTCTGCAGCTCCGCGCCTGCCGCGGCCGCGGCGGCCACTATCTTCTTCAGCTGCTCCACCTGCACGTTGAGATGAATGTTGAGCCGCAAGGTGTCTTCGAGCACCGCTTCCATTCCGTCGGCAATGTCGGCCTCCTGCTGCACAGTGTCACGCGAGCGGAAGAGAGCCAGCCCCTTGAGGGCCCACGCGTCCACGCGTTCCGGGCTCGCGGGTACATATGCGTGGCGCTCCGAGGCCGGGTCACGGAGCAGTCGATGATAGAGGACGTATGTGTGACGCAGGAGCTCGCGCTTCTCACTGAACTCGCGCTGCAGCTGCTGCATCGACGCCTCGAGCGTGAGGACGCGCTCGCGCAGGAACTTGTTCTCGGTCGTCAGGTGCTGCAGGCGCACCGAGTGGCCGTCGGCGCTGGCGACGAAGCTCTCGGGCGACGCTGGGAGGAGCTTTGAGAGGATTTTGAGAGGGAGCGGCGCCTCCGCCCCGCCCACCGGCGCCTCCCGAGCTGCTGCCTGGAGCCCAACACTCAGGCCGGTCGCTGGCAGCACCGCCGGCGCCACTCCACCCTTGCCAGCCCCTGCTGGAGAGGGTACTGGCAGAGGTGGTGCGCAAGGTGCCGCCGGGGTCGCGAGGTGGCGTGCGGAGCGTTGCCTTCGGCATACCTCGCTGAGCGCGAGCCGCCAACGTAGCCGGCTCACGAGGCCCGGTGGCAAAAGCGGCGAGCCCGCCGCCTTGACGGCGGGCGGTGAGTGCGCCGCCTCCTGCATCGGAGCCGATGGCAGTGGCGGTAGCGGCGGTAGCAGCGGCGGCGGCGGCACCGGAGCTGACGGCAGCGGACCAGCGTCCGTATCCAGATTTTCGTCCTCGGCCATCGCTATTAGCGTCGAATCGTCGATTATAGATGATGACGACGATGCCCATTCGCTTGCTTTGCGCGAGAGCGCGGCGCGCATGTGGCCGAGCATCAGCACCTTGTCGCAGTGGGAGCGCCAGCTGCGCAACACCTCGCGCAGCAGCGTGCGCTCGGCCCTTCCTGAGAGGGCACGGATGGCCGCTTCGAGTTGGCGTTCGCGCTGAACGTGCTGCCGCTCTGGCTCCTCACCGACGGCGATTGATGCCGGTGGAATCGGCGGCGCTTGCGCTCGAGGCTGCCCCTCTTGCTGCTGCCCTTTCAGCTTGGCCTCAAGCTCGTTGTACTGCCTCTGCTGCTCTGCGAGCATATGTATGTGCAGTTTGAGCGAATGCTCCGAGTCTTCGAGGCGCTGCCTAAGCGAATCATGGTCGGCTGCATAGGCGAAGGCACTGAGCAGCATGTGTATCGTGTGAAAATGCAGTGAATGGTCTCAAGGCCGTGCACCAAACTCTGAATCGCATTCGGTTCTTGAATGTCCGCATCCACTTGCGTAACGGAATCTCCAGTCTGTCGCGAAGTCTCCTGCCTCGCGCCAGTTCTCGCGCCTTCGCAGCCCGCCGAATGGCTGAAGATCAAGGCCCACCACCAGGTTGGCCCGAGTGGTCACGCAAGTCCAAATCATGCCCGAACCCGCCGCCGCCTGGCGGCAAGGCCTGGCTCGACGCTGCTAAGCGCGGTGACCGGACCTCCATGGAGCCACTGCTCCGCGAGGACTCCCGCGTTCTCGAATACAACGGGCTCGGTTGCTCACTGGGCATGATTGGCCACACGGCGCTGCACTGGGCAGCGTCCAAAGGCTACGCGAGCCTCGCCAAGTGGCTCCTAGATGAGGGCCACAACGTGAACGCGATCAACAATGCCAACTCCACGCCGCTGCACACGGCATCACAAAACGGGCAGAGTGCTGTTGTAAATATGCTGCTCTCAGCTGGCTGCGACACGAAGCTCGTTAACACCGACGACCAGACTGCATACGACGTTGCCGTCGAGAAGGGCCACAGCCAGATCGCGCGCAACATCGCCGAGGCAGGGGCGCAGGCGGTGCTTCCCTCGCTGCTCTCCGAGCTTCAGGCTCGCGATGAGGGCACGTGGAAGGTGGCGGAGATGAAGCAGGCGCTCAAGCTGAGTAAGGTGGACACTGACGGTGTGTCCGAGAAGGCTGAGCTCAGGCAGCTCCTGCGCGAGGTCCTCGACAAAGCCGCGCCCGCACTCGCGGCCAAGCCCATGGCTGAGCCCAAGCAAAATTCCGCTCCCGCGCCTGCGCCTGCGCCCCCTCCGCCTGCCGCTCCGGCTCCGCCATCCGAGGCCCCCGCCGAGAAGCCGCCGTCGCCTCCAAAGAAGGCGAGCGCGCCCATGCAGTCGAAGCTGGACGCCCTCGACGACAGCGACGACGAGGACGCGAGCGCGGCGCAGCAGGCGGGCGCTGAGCGCGCTAAGGCGCTCGGCAACGACGCCTTCGGCCGGGGCGACTATACCGCGGCGGTGAAGCACTTTGGTGCGGCGATTCGGCTGACGCCCAAGAATTACGTGCTCTACTCAAATCGCTCGGGCGCGCACGCGTCACTCGGCAACGCCTCCGAGGCACTGTCCGATGCAAACGAGTGCATCAAGCTGGCTCCCGACTGGGCAAAGGGTTACAGCCGGAAGGGCGCGGCCCTCATCTTGAAAGGCGAGTACAAGGATGCGATGAAGGCCTACAAGGCCGGCCTCGCGATCGAACCGCAGAACGCGGCGCTACTCAAGGGGCTCGAGGACCTACGCGCCTCGTTACGCGAGGGTGAGCTTCCAACAGCCAACGACGCTGCCGGCGCTCCGTCCCAGGGGGATCGTAATGGGGATCGTAATCATTGCAGCAGCAGCAGCAGCAGCAGCAGCAGCGCCAAACCGGCGGCGACGCCCAAGCCCGCGCCGCCCCAACCGGAGGGCGCCAAGCCGGCCGCTTCGAAGCCTGCGACGCCCGCGGGGCCCGCGGGCGAGCAGTGGATCAAGGCGGCGAAATCTGGGCAGCGGCAAGAGATGGAGGCGTTGCTGGCCGAGCATGGGGCCGATCAGCTGGTTCGCTACAAGGCACGCGGCATCGGGCACACCGCGATGCACTGGGGCTGCGGCGAGCGGCGAGCTACGGATCCTCGAATGGCTCCTCTCTCTCGGCGCGGACGTGAACGCGCGGAATACGTCCGAATCGACAGTTCTCCACTCGGCGTGCAGCAGTGGGCAGGCCTTCTCCGTCGAATGGCTCCTGAAGCACGGCGCGGACGCGACGCTCAAGAATGACGACGGTGAGACGCCGTCGGCGGTAGCGACCAAGAAGGGGCGCAAGGACCTCGCCGCGACCATCGAGCGCCATCTGCAGGAGCCGCTGCCGCAAGCGGGGCATGGAAAGGCCCAGGAGCCAAGCGGCAATGCCACGGACTCCTCGGCGCCGCCATCATGGGGGGAACACAGAGAAGAAGTCGACTGATCCGTTTGCTCCTACGTAGGCAACTTGAAGCTATGCTGTCGACAGCACCTAGAAGAGGTCCATATTAGGCAAGTCGGGCAGCGAGATGCGGCGTCGGGGCGAGGTGCTTTGAGAGGTGCGTGGCGGGCATGCGATACTAACCACGTGCGTGGGCGAGAGCGCCGCATGCCGCGCATGGGGCCAGCACGGTGGCGCGGCGGCGCTGGCGCCCGCCGCGGGGGAGCGACCCGACATCGCGCTTGGACGACCGCCGGGCGACGAGCGCGGTGGCCTGGCGTCTGAGGTGAGAGGTCGTGAGACGTGAGCTCCATGGTGAGCTCGCGAGAGTTCCGCGAGGTTCACAGCCGAGCTCCCGCGGCCACGGTCTTAAAAATAATATCGATTACGTTTGAACGAATATTTGCGTATCCGGTACGTGCCCCGAAATACTTACGTTTACTTACGTTACCTCCGCGGACGACATGTCATGGGTTGGGAGTAGCCGCACGCGGACTTGGGCGAACCCGCGTGCGGTGTATGCCCGTCTAGCTTCAGCCGGAACGAAAGGCAAAAGCTGTTCGACATGCCCCCGCGCACCCCTCGCCCGGTCACGCCGCATCGCAGCGCCGCCATATGGTGAGGCGCACCCGTCGTTTAACGATTGACCTCTCCCCATCTCGAGTGCCGAGAGCCCGGCAGGCCGCACTTGCACGCAAGAGCTCGCAACACTCCGTCGCCAGCAGGTGCCCCGTGGCGGTGCCGTTGGGCGTCTCTAGCACTGGGCAGCGCCCTGCGAGGCGATGGTGACGAAGTTGCTCGGGCCCTCTGAGACAGAGCCGGTCCAGATCAGACGCGTCGACAGGACGCCGGTGATGCTCGCGAGCTCCTTCTGCAGGGCGGCCGACTTGTCAGCGTCCTCGGGGAAGTCCTGCAGGTCGAGCACGTTGTACGCGATCTTGTCTCGGGACGTGTTGAGCTGCTGCGCGATGTTGATGCCGCGCTGGCCCATCAGGGTGGTGATCGCGCCCAGCACACCGGGGATGTTCTGGTTCACGATGCACAGGCGCGTGTGCCCCTTTTGCGGCGCCAGGTGCGCCGTGGGGAAGTTGACCGAATTAATGATCGAGCCTGTCTCCAGGAAGTTGATCACTTGGTTTGCCGCCATCGCCGCGCAGTTGTCCTCAGCCTCCTCGGTCGAGGCGCCCAAGTGCGGGATGCACATGAACTTGGGGTGGTTCTGCATGCCCTCGTCCGCAAAGTCGCAGATGTACCGGCCCTTGTGCCCGTTCTCATACAGCTGGAGGAGCGCCTGGCCGTCGACGATCTCGCCACGTGCAAAGTTGAGCAAGTGGCAGGTGGGCTTCATCTTGGCGAGAACAGCAGCCGAGATCGCGCCGTGGGTGACGCCCTTGATGTAGGGCATGTTGACCGAGACGTAGTCGGACTTCGAGAAGACATCCTCGAGCGAATCGCACCGCTCCACCTTCGACGAGAGCCGCCAAGCCGCATCGACGGACAGTTTCGGGTCATAGCCAACAACCTTCATGCCAAGGGCGAGGGCCGACTCGGCCACCATCGCGCCGATGTTGCCGAGGCCGCAGATGCCCAGCGTCTTGCCGAGCAGCTCCTGCCCGCCAAACAAGCTCTTGTCCTTCTCGATACGCTTCTCGATCTTCTTGTGCTCCTTCTCCTCCGGCACGATCTTGTTCTTCGTGTGCAAGATGCCGCCCACGATGTCGCGCGAGGCGAGCAACAGACCGGCGAGCACAAGCTCCTTCACGGAGTTGGCGTTTGCGCCCGGCGTGTTGAAGACCGGGATGCCGACCTTCGTCATCTCCTCGATCGGGATGTTGTTCGTGCCGGCGCCGCACCGCGCAATGGCACGAACAGTGGGCTTCACCTCCTCAGCCGCCAGCTTGTAGCTGCGCAGCAGGATGGCGTGCGGCTCCGGTTCCGTGCCCTCGGGCAGCTTGCCCGACGAGCCAGTGAGCATGAAGGCGGTCGCCGGGAACCGCTCCAGGCCCGAGGGCGAGATTTTGTCGAAGGTCTGAATCTGGAAGCGGTTGCCGCCGGCCTCAGCGGCCGCGGCGGCCGCGGCCGCACGCGCCGCCGCCAACTCACGTTCCTGCGCCTTTGCGAGAAGCTCCTTGAGCAGGGCGATCTCGGCGTTGGTAGCGCTAGCGAGGCCGCGGCGCGCAAAGCGCACGGCTGTCGGCGCGACACTGTATCGCGCAAGCATTTGGCTGGTCTCCGTGGCCGCGCTTGATGACGTGATGTGCCCAAGACAAAAACACCACTACAAAACTGACGGCGTGTGAAATGCTGGCGTTGAGTGGGCCTGCAAAACATGACACAAACGCTAAGTTAAGTCTTTTGGACGCACCACTCCCCGAAGCCGTCGCCCTCTCACCGCACCACTCCCCGAAGCGGTCGCCCTCTCACCGCCGCCGGCGCGATGGCCACATCCGGCGTGTGGTGCTCCGTTTGCCGTGGCGACGCCGAGTCGCATGACGATCTGATCAAGTGCCGTGGGTGCAAGACCAAGTATCACCTCAACTGTGCCGGCCTGCGTGCGTGGCCCGACAGCAAGGAGTGGCGGTGCGACGGCTGCGTGGGATCTGACTCAAAGAACTCGGGCCTTCAGAAGCGAATCCGCGCCGTGCGTGCCGTGCACAAAGAGATCAGTTCGCGAGCCGCCGGGTTTTTCGAGCAAAATAAGGCGGCACTGGCACCCTTCGTCTCCGCCGACGCGATGGCCAGGCTGACAGCAGGCGGCGCGGCCGTCCTGGCGAAGGCCAAGCCTCTCACCATCGGCGCGCACGAGCCGTACATCAAAGCACAGTTGCGCGCGTACCAGTGCGAGGGCGTCAACTGGCTGCTCGCGCAATACGCTGTCGGCACGGGCGGCATCCTCGGCGACGAGATGGGGCTGGGCAAGACCATACAGACACTCGCATTCCTCTCGCGGCTCAAGGCGGCCGGCCTGCCCGGGCCACACCTCGTTGTGACGCCGCTGGCCGTGCTCCAGAACTGGGCAAACGAGCTGAAGCGCTTCACCCCCGAGCTTTCCTTCGTCAAGATCTACGGCAGTGCCAGCGAGCGCGACCGCCTCCTCCACTCGGCGGCGGTAGTGCAGGCGGAGTACGACGTCTACCTCACTACGTACGACACCCTGCGGGCGGAGGAGGCCTTCTTCACGGAGGCGTTCCTGTTCCACACGATCACGATCGACGAGGGCCATCGGCTCAAGAACGAGGCCTCCTCCCTCTGCGCCTCGCTCGCCCGCCTCCCCATCCCCTTCCGTCTGCTGCTCACCGGCACGCCGCTCCAAAACAACCTCCACGAGCTGTGGGCGCTGCTCTCGTACATCCTTCCGGGCACGCTGAGCTCCGAGTCGTTTGACGGCGCGGCGCGCGTGGGTCTCGACGGTGGCCAGATGGACCACTCCGCCGTCGCGCAGGCGCGCCTCCTTCTCGAGAGCCTTATGTTGCGCCGCGTCAAGTCGCAAGTTGAGACAAGCCTTTTGCCTAAGGTCGAGTACGTCCTCAAGCCGCCGCTCATGCCGCTGCAACGTGCATGGTATCGGAGGCTGCTGCAGACGGCGAGCGCAGACGACGTGCTCGAGGGCGGCGGGCTCGAGGGCGGCGGCGGGAGCGGCGGGAGCGGCGGGAGCGACGGGAGCGACGGGAGCGGCCTCCTGACGGTGGCGCAGCTGCAGAGCCGCCTGATGCAGCTCCAAAAGGTGTGTAACCACCCGAAGGCGATTGCGCTGACCATCGACCGCGATCGCGCGGCGGCTGCCGCCAAGCACGCGGCAGCCGCGGGCTCGTCCTTCATCAAGCTGCCACCGATGGACAGCTCCCATCTCTCCGCCGCCGCACGCGAGGACGAGGCGACTCTCCGTGCGCTGGTCGGCCCGAGCCTCATAGCGGCGTCGGGCAAGCTGGCGATGCTCGACCGTCTGCTCGTGCGGTGCAAGGCGGCCGGCTCGCGTGCGCTGATCTTCTCGCAGTATACGCTCTCCCTCGATGTCCTCGAGGAGTACGTCGCCGACCGTTGGGGGGCGCGCGGGCGCGCCTACTTCCGGCTGGACGGCACGACCAATCGGATCGCGCGCGAGATGGACATGCGCTCATTCAACGCGCCGGGCTCCGAGGCGTTCCTCTACTTGATCTCGACGCGCGCGGGCGGCCAGGGCATCAACCTCGCCACCGCCGACGTCGTCGTCCTGTACGACACTTGCTACAATCCGCAGGTCGACTTGCAGGCACAGGACCGAGCACATCGGATCGGACAGACCAAGCAGGTCAAGATCTACCGGCTGATCTCACCATCCACGTTCGAGGAGCGCGTGCTGCTCCGCGCGCGCCAGAAGCTGCTGCTCGACGCGCTCGTCATCAAGAAAGCGGGCGAGGGCGGCGCCGGCGTCGCGCTGCTCGAGGCGGCGGACGAGGGCGACGAGGGGGGCGACATGGGCAAGCTGTCGGTTCAGGAGCTCTATCGGATGCTCTCTCACGGCGCCGACGCGGTCTTCGACCCAACGGCCGACCTGCGCCCACCGCCCACCGCCGAGGAGATTGACGCGATGCTCGACGCCGCAAAGCCGGCTAACGTCCATGACGACCTTGAGGAGGCCGGGGGGGAGGCGGCAGAGGAGTTGGCAGAGGAGGGACCCCAACAGGCCGCGCAGCAGGCCGCGCCGCAGCCAATGCACGGGTATCGATGCGGGCGCTGCGGCCTTCCGAAGAAGGGTCATGTCTGCGGCGCCGGCGTCGTTGGTGCTGCCGCACCCTCCGTGTCGGCAGAGGCGAGGGGCGAAGGGTCGCAGCCGCTCACGACGGCGGAGGACGAGTGGGAGCCGCCGCCGACGACTCGCAGCCACGCGGAGCTCGTGGCGGAGGTCAAGGAGCACATGGCCACGCTCGGCCTCACCCAGAAGCAATTTGCTCAGCGTGTGGCTGGTCAGAGGTTGGCGAAGTCGAACGTTTCCTTCTGGCTCAAGCTTTGCGGAGGTCTTCTGAAGCCCGAGAAGCTCGCCTGGATCGACCGGAGAGTCGCTGCCTACCTCGACGACCCAGAGGGAGTCTCGGCACGCTTTCTCAAGGCGGATGATGCGGGGGCGGACGAGGCGAAGGCGGACGAGGCGGAGGCGGAGGCGGACGAGGTGGCGGAGGCGGAGGCGGCGGAGGAGTGGGCGGCGGAGGACGAGTGGGAGCCGCCGACGACGACTCGCAGCCACGCGGAGCTCGTGGCGGAGGTCAAGGAGCACATGGCCACGCTCGGCCTCACCCAGAAGCAATTTGCTCAGCGTGTGGCTGGTCGGAGGTTAAGGCAAGCCTACGTCAGCAATTGGCTCAAGCTCTGCGGAGGTCAACTGAAAGTTCATACCATCTCCTCGATCGACCGGAGAGTCGCTTACTACCTCGACGACCCAGAGGGAGTCTCGGCACGCTTTCTCAAGGCGGATGAAGCGGGGGCAGCGCCGGCCAAGTGGGAGCCGCCACCGACGAGCCGCGAGCACTCGGAGCTCGTGCAGGCGATCCAGGAGCACATAGTGACCCAGCGGTACACCCAGGCACAGCTCGGCGCCCGAATGGGCAAAAATGCCTCGACGATGTCGCAGTGGCTCTTGGGCAAGGTTCCGCCCGGCCCATGCGCAAAGTTGGATGCGAGGGCTGCGGCGTACCTCGCTGATCCTGAGGGCGTTGCGGCACGCTGCGCGGCGGACGCGGCGGCGGCGGACGCGGCGGCGGCGGCGGCGGCGGCGGCGCGCGAGGTGCAGAAGCGAGAGGCGGAGGCGCGCGCTCTTGCGGCTAGGGTGGGGCACAAGCGCAAGGCGGCGCCGCCGGACCGCTTCTCCCCGCCCCGGATAGGGGATTCCAGGGCCCCTCGCGCCACACTGCATCACGACGACTGGCGCTTTAGCTGCGGCGACGGCGGTGAGATTATTGAGTGCACCGTCTGCCCGCGCTCGTACCACCTCTCCTGCGTCCACCTGACAGAAGTCCCCAAGGGATCGTGGTACTGCCCGTGGCACGCGTGCTGGGAATGCGCCCGCAAGTCGACCGACGTGGGCGGCCAGCTCTTCCATTGCATGACGTGCCCACTCACCTACTGCTTCGACTGTGCTCCCGACGCGTACACCGAGGGGAATGCGGTGCGTACCGCGGAGGCGACGGCCACGGCGGCGATGCTCGAGCAGCGTGGCATCCAATCGACCAAATCGTACCTCTTCTTCCACTGCGATGACTGCAAGACCGAGCGGCGCAAGCCGCCCGTACCGGTAATGCTCAAGAGAGCAAGGGCGGCGACGGAGGCCGGACCAACAGGCGGGGACGAGGCTGCGCCTGCTGAAGGCGGCGCTGGAGGTGCTGAAGGCGGAAGCGATGCAGGGGTGCCCGACGTGGTCGAACTTGCCAACTTGAAGGCGGCCTGGAGGTATGAGCTCGATGGCACTCAGGTACGCGTTGAGCAACACGAATTCCATCGTCTGGAGAAAGGCGTGCAGCTGACCGACTCTGGCAAGGGCTTCACGAGAGACTTTGCGAGCGCGATCTTCTCTGATGTTGAAGTGCTCGGAACACGCCAGCAAGAAAGCGCCAAGTGGCTGCAGTCCATGAACAAAAAGCTCAAGGAACCCAACCCTCAGTCGTACAAGGGCGAATGGCAGCTCAGGCTGGAACGATCGTCGGCGGGAGTCGCTTCGGAAGCTGAGCTGTCGCAGAAAGTGCATGCTGCTCGGAGCGAAGCCGGCGTGGCCCAGCACGCGATGATGGAGGCGTCTGCAACGGAAGCCGCCGCGGTGCCTCTGGCGCCGCTCGACGAACTGCTTGAGAAAGGGACATTGCGCCGCGAGGACGAGCCCACGGCGGCGCCTGAGCCGAAAAAGCCGCGCACCTCCATCGGCCTCGCAGATGCGGACTCGCCCGAACGCTCCGAGAAGCTCCTTGCTTCACTGGCTGAGTACCTCGAGACCTGCGGCGGCTCGGCGGAGATGATCATCGGCTGGTACACCAAGACCGGCTGGTACAACAAGCAGGGCGCCACCGAGGGCACCACTTACTCGTACTTCATCAACACGCAGGTGAGCAGGATCGCGGCGCCGTCGTGGGCGCATTCTCGCGCAGAGCCCTGCAGGTGAGCCCTTGAGCACTAACCCGCCCCACCCTGCCCCCACCTGCGCAGGGAAAGCGCTTCCGATCTCGCGCCGAGATCGCGCGCCATTTCAACCTTGAGGCCGCCCCCGCCAAGCGCGAGTACAAGTGGGCGGAGACCAAGGCGGCGGAAAAGGCTGCGGCGGCCGAGGCGAAGCAGGTTGTCAAAGAGGAGGCGCATGCCGCCAAGACGGCCACCAAGATGACCAAGATGGCCGTACTGCGCAAACAGCAGCACCAGCACCAGCACCAGCACCCGCAGCCGCCGCAGCCGCAGCCGCAGCCGTCTGCACGGCCTCCCCCCGCGGAGTGGCTGTGGCCTCGGGAGGGCGATTGGATCGAAGTGGAGGTGGCCGTGAAGGAGGAGAGTCCTCCGAAGTGGGTCGCGGCCCAGGTGGTCGTGATGCTCATTGACGGCATGTTCCAGGCACAGATCGTACTCCCAGATGGCACCGACGAGTGGCTTGACTGGTTCACGTGGGAGGAGGAGGGCTCGGACTGGCGCCGAGCTGAGAGTGAGACCAAAACAGTTTAGTTACTTCTATCGGATTATCTACGTGCGCTGCCGCGGCTATCCAAACCCGCCACGCGCCACCGTGCACTGCCGGATCGTGGCACTTTCGCCGCGTCGGTCGGTTAGCGCTTACATAGTACTTGAGTCGAGTAGCGTCGATCTTTTATTAAGGTAACCCGGACCAGAGTAAAAAAACCCAAGGGTCATGAAGGCTCGAACACCGCGGCCGGCACCGTCCGGTCCGGACCGCGTGCACGGCGCGCCGGCGGGGACGAACCAATCGACGCACCAAAACAGAACAGCATGGAAGAGAACGGTCGGTCGGTCGCATGGCAAAACGGGGATATCGCCGGCGTGCAATAAGCGCTGCGCCCTCGAACTCCCTCATCATGCCTCCTGGTGGTGTGTCTCACGGCGGCGGGCGGGGCCTTAATTGTGCGGATTGCCTACGCCGAGAAGCGCTCCAGAAGCCAGTGCGTGCTGTAGCCTGTGCACGGGGAGGGAGAGAAGGGGCGCGAAGGCGCGAGCGCTGGTGAGGGAACGGGGCGCCGTGGTGAGCTTGGCGAGCCCGTGTGCTGCCGCAGCGGCCATCGCCATCGGATACAATCGCAAGGTTGCTCATCAAAGCGAGAGACGCTCAGGTCGGTATAGCCATACGAAGACTCCTCATTTGGGTGCGCACAGCAGCGCGCGCTCTCGCAGGTGGCCGCAGCGGGCGGGCGGGCGCGTACTGCAGCATCCATGGCAGCATCTGCTCGCTCAGCAGCCTGTGGAAAGCCGATGACTGCGTACGCTCCTCTGGATAGAGTCGCTTCGCTACCATCGACAGGCCGACCATCATGTCGCCCATCGACATGCGCGCGCCGCGTGTGCGCACGACCTGCTGGAAGATCAAGTCGACGTCCACATCCGTGCAGCGCTCGCACGTCAGCTGCGCCGCCCGCACGAGCTTGCGGAAGCCGAGTGCCGTCATGCGCGCGCCGCTCACCACCCCTAATCCCATGCTGTCCGTTTTGCCCGCTGCGCTGAAGAGGCCAAAGAGCCGCTGCAGGTGCTCGTGCAGCGCGCGCGTCTCCATGTGAACCTCGTCCGGTGCATCGATGCCCGCTGCGATCAGCGCCAACGCTCGGCCGGCCGCGGGGTCGCCGTACTGCTGCGACGGCGCGTCAGCTCCCCCGAGCTTGGCGAGCGCCGTCTGGAGCTGGTCGAGCACGACGCTGAGAGATGCGGAGAGGTCCGTCACGCTCGGCTCCGCATCTGACGCAGGTGGTGGCGCCGCAAGAGTCGGCACCGGCCCAGCAACAATGTTGTCAAGCATATGTGGCTCGCTTGTTAACAGCGAAACGTCATTATTCACACAAGAACTTTGTAGAACAGAAGCAACCGAGCTGCAAGCACGACACGGTTGGCGCTTTCGTGTGTTTCACAACCGAAAACACTCCGAATTTCTCGTCGCAGCAGAAGGCAGCAGCAATCGCAGCAGCACAGCTTCTGACGAACGATGACGTTCGTACGCCTCCAATCCCTGCTCGCGCTGCTCATGGTCTCCACCGCGTCGGCCCAGGACAGTGGGGCGTCGGACCCGCCCTCGTCGCCGAGCCCGTGCCAGAAGTGCTGCTCGCCTGGTGGCGAATGCTCAGCCGCGTACCATAGCGAGGAGGGCAAGTGCTGCGGCACAGTTGCCAGCAATGCGTATTGCTGCCCAAAGAGCGCCAACTGCTGGCCGTGCCGTTCCTCGTATCGCTGCTACACCGGCACTCGTTCCTCCAACATTTGCGCCCTGGAGGGCGGCGACAGCCATGACAACGCGTCGGGGATTACGTTCACCGGCTTGCTCCTCTTGTTGCTCCTGTGCATGTGCTCGGCCTCGGCATGGCGGCGTCATCGCAGCCACCCGTTCGTGACGCAGAATGCGGTGGCCATAGAGATGACACCCGCCGGCGCCCTCTACCCCTCCGCCGTCCACCGCAACGGGATGCCAGCGCAGGGCGTTCCCGTCGCCCAGGCGATGCCCGCCTGCGGACAGCAGCACCACGTCATCGTTCAGGGCTCGTACGCCGGACATCCGGGGTACTACGACCGCGGCTACCACTCCGGCGGCTCGGTGGCGATGGGCGCCGGCATGGGCTTCCTCGGCGGGATGATGGTCGGCGAAATGCTGAGCGATTCCGGCGACTACGGTGGCGGCGGCTATGGCGGCGGCGGCGGCGGCGGCGATGGCGGCTTCGCGGCCGACATGTAATCGAGATGCGATCGAGTAGGACAACGTGCAAAGGTTGTGAGCATGCGCACGCCGCCACCAGAGAGTGACCAGAGAGTGAGCGGGCGCGTGACGTCGCGCGCGTAGGTCCAGAGGGCGTAGGCGCAGCAGGGTGCGGAGAACGGCGGGTAAGGGACCATGCGACGCTTGGCGCGTTCGCCACATGCGGTGGCGTCGTGCGGTGCGGGGTAGTGCACAGTGAGAGAGGTGCAGAGCAGCGCACGAAAGGCCTGCGTCCAGGAGCGCTGCACTTGACCAGTGCCTGTGGTACGATGCGATTCGGGCGGAGCGCCGCAGCGCCGGGCCGTGCGCTCCGGAGCGCCGGAGCGGGGGACCGGACCGGCGACTCCCCACCCCCCGGTGCCCGGTGAACACCCGGACACGGGGCGCGGAGTTTTCAGTGATCGCCGGTGATGATGTTGCGCACAGAGAGATGCCAGAACCGCATACCGTACTTCGGGGTACGACCAGCTACCGCAACGGGCGGCGGTACGCCGCCCGCCGGTAGCGGTACCGCCGGCGGACTCCGCCCGTGCGGGTGTCGTCGCGGCCGCGTGTGACAGCGTCGCGTGTCCGGGAAAGTGTACAAAAGAACTAGAGTAAATTTTTTGAATGTGGTTGTAGATACTCACGGCAGCCACGCCTCAGGATTTGCCCCCAGCGAACTCGGCACACGCACGGGCCGCGGCCGGTTCAAGCGCGGTGCCGACTCGGGTGCCACCCTGCGACTGCTGAAACCTCTTAACGGCGAGCTCGGCTCACGCGGCTGGCCGCCGATACGGACTCCGATGAGCTCCGTCATCGAAGCCATGGGGATTGTGGGTGGCGGCTCGGCGACGCCGACGGGATAGAGGCGCCGGCTGGCACGGCCACGCCTACCCCAGCCCCTGACGCCGCCCCGGTGGCTGCTGCTGCCGCTGCCCTCCACGCTCACGGGATGCTCCGAGGGGCTGGGCAAACGCATGGCGACGACAATGGAGCGATGCATGGCCTCCTTCCACGCCTTGTCGTCTCCGTCGGCCGACCCTGAGCTTGGCCCAGCCTCACCCGGGTTCAGCACCACGAGCATGTGTGGCGGTGCGCCGTACTGAGCGCTCCGAACAGGCCCCGCAGGCGGAGTTGTAGCCCGCGGAGTGCTTCCTACAGGCCGTCCCGCGGCGGCGGCGGCGGCGGCGGCTACAGCGGCGGCGGCGGTGGCTGTCAGCGCGTCACCGCGAGAGATGGCGCGCGGTGCGGCGGCAGCGAAGTCGAGGTCCGCCGACCATGGCGGCAATCTGCCGTCGCCGCGGAGCTCCTCCACATCCACCGTGACGGTGGAAAACTGAGGCAACACTTCGGCCGCAGCCTGCTGCACGAGCTCCTGCACCTGCTCGAACAGGGCGTTGAAGGGGCGTGCCCTGAATTGCCACCCGAGGATGGCCGTGGTGACCAACTCGAGCATCTGGCGCAGCAGCGTGAGCAACCATGGGGCTCCGATGTCGAGTGCCGCGAGAACTTTGAGGATCACGTCGGACAAGATGAAGATGGCGGAGGCGTACAGCAGAGCCCAGAACATGCGGTACTTGGCGTACGCGGGCGTGGTGGTCGCGTCGATGCCAAACGCACGGACGATGAGTAGCTGAATCTTGAGCACGCGAAGGTTGGTGACGATTGCCGCGACGACCGCATAGAGCATGACGATACTGAGGACGATCGCCGGCACGGCAGAGCCCACGCCGCGGGCCGAGAGCTCGTAGATGACGCAAATGTACAGCAGGCTGATCAGGAGTGACGAGTAGACAATCTCGCGGTATTGCAGGTGCGGCCGCGTGATGCACCAACCTTTGGAGAGCATCAGCAGGCACACCAGCAGAATCGGCTCCTTGAGGATTGAGACCACGACCCAGCAGGCGCCCAAGATGCGCTCGGCGATGGTGCGCCACGGACAAAAGCGTAAATAGTAGTAGGAGAGGAGCGAGTGGAGGAGCTCGACACACGGCGCCCACGTTAGCAGCTTGTGCAAGTCTTTGACGGAGTTTTGGTGCCGCAGACAGTACAGCGACCATGTAATGACGAGGACGAACCACATCGGCAGGGCCGCTTGGTGCACGTAGGCCGCAGGGATCCAGAGCTCGCACAGGCGTAGGAGCGCTTCGTCTTCCACGGCGGTCGCGTCGTCTAGCGTCGCATTGGGCTGCAGCAGCGTTGTGTTGGCTTCGGACGCGTTAGTGGTGATCGCACCTGACGTTAATGGTGACGCCGGGTCATATGCTCCCGCGCCACCCAGAACACAGGACAATGCGAGCAGCCACAGCGGGGACGGGGTTGCAGACCCCATTTTTGCAGCGCGCGCCATTTTTGCTAAGTCTGCAACCCTTTTTTTTGTGAACGTTAACACGACAGAGGCGACAACCGTTCTTCTATCAACACTCTACACACTCTGGACGCCTGCCTCAGTTCCCTGCAACCAAAAGACAGATTTGGTAACTCGCATGAAGACCGATGCGGCCAGCGCGGCCATGGAACCCGCCGCGGAGCAAGGTACGCCGCGGAACAAAAACATCGCCCAGGCCGACGAGGAGGATTTCGAAGAGACCGAGACAGGACTCGTTTCGGGCGTCAAGATCGAGCTCGTCGACTGGTCCAAGTACTCACGGCCGTGCGAGGTTGTCATTCTCTGCGGCATCGGCGGTGTGCTCGGTTACGGCCTGACGGGCTCCGAGTGGATGCTCGGGTACAATGACCAGCTCAAGCTCATCACCGCCGGCCTCTACTGGTCAAAGGTCAAGGATGAACCGTGGGATCTGCAGAGCGACCGTTTGCAGGCCGCGTGTGATTCTATGGGCGGCAGCATCGCAGCAGCACACACCGTAGCCTGCTCGCTCAGTGCAGCTGGCCGCGCAACCGCTGCGCTCGGCTGGTTGGCCATGGTTATGGTCGTGCACGCTCGGCTTCGTCTTTATCGTCCAGGCGCTTGATGCGTGCAGACTGTTCGGGGCGATGCGTGCCAAGCTACCGCCGGCGATGCTCCAATGGCTCGGTCTCTACGCGCACACAGTTGGCTGGATGCTGCTGCTCGTGCTGCTCTTTCTGACGTGCGCCCAGCCCGCTGAATGCTGCGCGTGCGCTCCTCATCTGCGCCGCCCCTTGCCGAGCCCTGCCGGCGCTCCTCGTCCTTTGGTACATCGCCATCCCCGACTCGACTCTTCCCCACAGTACCGAATGCCTTTCTCCGCCCTCGCGCAGGCTGCTGGCCTACGCGTCGCTCTCGCCTGCGTCGCTGGGCGGCGGGCTCACGTACTTGGGCATCTCGTACGGGATGGTGCGGCTGGCGTGGCTCTTCGGCCTCCTCGGCCTAGGCGTCAACCTCTCTCTCGGGCACAAGCTCGGGGAGGACCATGTGGTCATGCTGCTCGATGCGGTGCGTGGCCGATGGGCCCACATGGCGCCGTCGCAGAAGCTGGTGCAAGTGCTGCTCGTGCTCGCGTTCTCGTGCGCACTGCTCCTCTGGGTGCGCCACGTCGACTGGGGCGCGCTGCTCCTCGTGTATGGCCAATGGGCGCATGCAGAGCACGCGCACGATCACCTGTCGCTCTTCGCCGTGCTCGCGATCTTCTCGATGTGCACCGACACGCTCGCGCTCGCGGCCGACACGGTCGACTCGAGGTTCATGGAGGTGGTCACATGGGTGCTGCTCGTCTCGAAGCTCCTCGTCGTCCTAGTGCTCATCTGCAAGCGTGAGGCCTTCGTCTAAGTGTCTCTCGCACGGCCTCTTCTCCTATAGCTCTTCTGCCGGAGAGGACGTGCGCGACACGCCGACGCCGATGCTGAGACATCCCCACATGCCACATGTTTGTACACATCCCCAATCTACACAATGATCGTCCACTGCGTGTGCTAGACGGTCAGTCACTCTCGTGATCCGATATCACTGCGGGGGATATGTGGAAGTACACGTAAGGGTCGGGACGACGACCCGAGACGCACGCCGTACGGTACTGTGCAGTGATACCGTACGGTACAGCAGTAGAGCGGCTTACGCGTGGGGAGAAAAACAATCTCGCCTCTCGTTCAAACACACAGCGTATTATTTAGTATTATGCGATGAGCTGAGGACACGTCTCACGTGCGGCGATTCTACGCTACGTCACTACCAATTGGTCACTACGCGAGGGTCGCCGCCTCCGAGGATTGTAAAACCCTATACCCGAATGCCTAATTTGTGGCCCTTCTTCGCAGACAGGACGTGCTTCACCATCCGGTCGGGCGTGCTCACCTTGCGTGTCACGATTGCCAAGCCGTCCAGGCCGAGCAGCCCGACGCCACAGTCGCCGGAGTTGGTGCAGCTGCGGGTCTCGCCGCGGCGGGTCTCGTTGCCGAGGCTCTTGGGCTTAGGCAGCAGCTGCATGAACCGTGGCGAGAGTGTTGCCGGCGTGATGCCGATGCCGTGATGATGGAAATCATGATCACACCTCCCTGCGCCGCTGTAGGCGCCGCCGCTGCCCACGCTGCCGTGATGATGGAAATCATGATCACACCCCCCTGCGCCGCTGTAGGCGCCGCCGCTGCCCACGCTGCCGCCGTGCACGCTGCCGCCGTGCACGCTGCCGCCGTGCACGCTGCCGCTGCCCACGCTGCCGCCGTGCACGCTGCCGCCGTGCATGCTGCCGCCGTGCACGCTGCCGCCGTGCACGCTGCCGCCGTGCACGCTGCCGCCGTGCACGCTGCCGCCGTGCACGCTGCCGCCAGCCTGGGCCCTGCCGCCGATGATGCATATGCACGTGATATCGTCGCTGGGCCCGTGCGCTGCTAGCGCATGGACCGCGACTCGTTTCGATGCGTTGTGCACGTCCTTTTCCTCGCATGCCAGCTTGACGGCCGTCTCAGGCGCCATGGCATCCCAGACCCCGTCACTCGCGATCAGGAGGTACGACCCCTCCGGAAAGGGTAGCACACTCGTGTCCGGGATGGGGCTCAGCCACGGCCCGCAGTCACTGTCGCCGAGCGCGCGCGCGCAGGCCACGCCACCCGGGTAGGCGCGCACCGGCCCAGCCTGCTCTGTTTTCCCTAGCCTCCCGCCTGTCGCCTTGACGCGTCGACGCTCAGCCTGGCTGTCGTCGAGGCGATGCTGGCACGTAAGGGGAATGGCGGCATGCTGATGTGCGCCGACGTTGGGCGCGGCTGGAACGAGGAATGCCGCCGCGTCGCCCACGTGCGCCGTCGTCAGCTCCCGGCGCGTCTCGTTGAGCAGGCATACGGTCACTGCGGTGCCTGCCGTGTGCAGGTCGTCCTGGAGCAGCTTCGCGTGAAGCCGGGCAAAGGCTCGCTCAAGGGCCCGAGAGAGCGCTCTTCCGCTCGCGTCACCCTGGCTCTCTTCACAAAGGAGCTCGATGATGCAAGTCACCACGAGCAAGGCCGCTTGATGGCCACCGTGCCCATCCACAACGACTGCGCAGAGCACGACGTCTCCCCCGATGACGATACGCTGGACGCGTAACCCGTCCTCTCCCTTGAGACGGATTGCATGCGAAGCATACACGGTGTGTATGAGCTCGGGACCCTGTGGCTTTGTCAAATGTTTGCTCCCGCCCGTCAAGAGGCGAGGCCGCATGTTTTCTGGTCTCCAAAAACCTGCAGGGTTTTTGGGGAGATCACTTGGACTTTAATGACATGTATTTCTATCCGGATTGTTCGGAGACTATAATTAGCTCAGCAGGATGAGATCACGGGTCAACTGGAGTCCACAGTCCAACGACGCTCTAAATCCACGGAGATCAGCCCCGCCTAGAAGGCAGACTGAACTGGTTGCGAAAACGCGCTCGGTGCGGCGCTCGGGCACGGCCGCCGGCAACTTTACATAGATTCGCAGAAACCCACACTGCATGCGAGCCTGCCTCGTGGCCTTCTCCTCGGACTCCTGCTCGTCTCGATGGACTACGACGACTTCGCACCACCGCTGCCGAAGCGTCGGAATGATGCAGGCTCGCTTCGGCCGCTCAATTCCTGGCACGCGCCGGTGGCTTCGATTGACAGCAGCGGGCTGGGTCTTTCTCATGCCGGGCGTGAACGGCGCCGGCGTGAGCTGCTGCATTCTGACTCACCAGAATCACGGTCGCACACCACTGCCAAGGGTGGCACTGCCCTGCAGCAGCGACGGGCGATCATCACCACTATTTGGTCGTTCATCGCAA
This sequence comes from Chrysochromulina tobinii, assembly GCA_001275005.1. NCBI lineage: Eukaryota > Haptophyta > Prymnesiales > Chrysochromulinaceae > Chrysochromulina > Chrysochromulina tobinii. Next base: position 66,411 of record JWZX01003269.1, on the reverse strand, counting down.
CGGCTGCCTTTGCTGTGGGCGTCGTGCTGCCACTCAAAGGCTCGCAGGCGACCCTCGACTTCGTAACGGGTTTCCTCGTCGAGAAGTCGCTCTCGGTGGACAACCTGTTCGTCTTCCTTATGATCTTCGAATACTTCCACGTGCCCGATGAATACACGGAGCGTGTGCTCAAATGGGGCATCATGTCGGCGCTCGTGCTGCGCGGCGTGATGATCGCGATGGGCGTGGCGGCCGTCGAGCGCTTCCGTCCGGTGCTACTCCTCTTCGCACTCATCTTGATCTGGTCATCGTACAAGATGCTCCAGCCCGAGAATGATGAGGACCTCAGCGACAACGCGGTGATGAAGATAGCTCGCTGGCTCGTCGACGCGACCGATGAGTACGATGGCGACGCGTTCTTCACCACCGTGAAAGGCACACGGCGCGCGACGCCTATGCTCGTCGTGCTCGTCTGCATCGAACTGAGCGACGTGCTGTTTGCGGTCGATTCGATCCCGGCGGTCGTGGGCATCACGCATGACCCTTTCATCGTCTACTCATCGAACATCTTTGCTCTCATGGCGCTGCGCTCACTCTACCTGATCCTGGCCAAATCAGTCCAACAGCTCCTATACTTGCGCCACGCGGTCGCCGCCATCCTCGGCTTCGTGGGGATGAAGATGGTCGCCGAGTACTTTGGCATCCACGTCTCCTCCTTCCTGTCGCTCGCAGTCATCCTGGCGCTGCTTGCCGCCGGCACGGCCGCGTCCATCGCGCACAATCGGAGATCTGGCGCCGGGGGGTCGGCCAGTGGACACGAACACGTGCGCGATGTCGTATGACAATACTGTGATGGCGGCGCGAGCGATCTATGCATGGGCATATGGATATTTGTGTACACACCTGATTACTCAGAGAGACGCGAACTCGCGATTCTCAAAGTTTTGATACACGTAGCGGTGTTCACCCGGTGTATACCGGCGTCGCGCGGTCGGAGTACTCCGTGTCTGAGGCGGCAACTTTTTCCGTCATACTCCGACACCCAAGCCGACACCGTCGACGTACGGTATAGGAGCTAGGACGTTTGGATGCCGCGGGATTCAAGATTCATGCCGGTATATGCTGGTCTACTTTCGAGCACGGAGTGAACGCGTGTGGGGCCCATTGGTGGGGCCCAAGGTGAAGGTCGGACCGCGGCGGGCGTGTCCAATTCACCTCCCAATTCACCACGACGCGAAACTTGCGTCGAGGCACCAAAATTGCTCGTCCCCTCCGCTCCTCTGAGAGGCAGTCCGCCGCGGCACGGTGCCGGCGAGTGCCTACAAGCACTCGAGCCAGCCATGGGCTGCGCTTCCTCCAAAGAAGATGGTTTCGTCATCTCAATTCCTCCGGCCACTGCGGCGCAAAGCAGATCTGCTGCGCCGGAGCTCAAGGAGCACACCGAGAACTTCGAGAGCTTCAACATGATCGAACAGTCGGACGAGAAGTCCCTGCAGGCGGCTGACAAAGTGTTGGCAAACATGACGGCCAGGTTAAGCATCTCGTCACTTGAGGAGGAGCCCGACGACGATGAATGGACAATCGAAGATAAGATCCGCTACATGCGCTCGCTGCTGGAGGAGATGCGGACGATTGAGGAAGAGATGGAAGAGTCACCCCCGATGCCGTCTGACGCCGCGGTTTGGAACAAGTGGGCCGCACTCGACTCGCCGACGCTCCCAACCACGGCCGCCTTTGACGTAATGGACACGTTGCTCGTGCCGCACTGCCCGCCGCTGCCCAAGCGCCTCGTCTACCGCGTGATACTCGCTGAGATCGAGCAGCTTGCGAAGAATGGCGGCGGAGTAGTGGACGTTTCGCCGCCGAAATCGGACGACGAGCGCCTGATTATTGTCGGCGACACGCATGGCCAGCTGCAGGACGCGCTGCACATACTGCTGACGCACGGCAAGCCCTCGGCCACCAATCGATACATTTTCAACGGCGACATCGCCGACCGCGGCCCGAATGCATGCGAGATCTTCGTGCTTGTGCTGCTCTTCAACGTGTGCTGCCCCGGATCGGTAGTTGTGACGCGCGGCAACCACGAGGCGCGCGACATCAACGAGCGTCCCGCCTCGTCCGGCGGCGGCTTTCGCGATGAGGTGCTAACCAAGTACGATGACGACACATTTGAGCTCTTCCAGCTTCTCTTCAACCATCTACCCGTGGCGGCGGTGGTGGGCACGCAGATCATGGTGATCCACGGCGGGCTCTCGCGCGAACGCGCGGATCCACTCGCCGCTCTCCGCCGGATGAAATACAAGATTGACGTGCCTCAACGACCGGGCACGGCAGCGGAGACGCTCCTCTTCGACTCCCTATGGAGTGATCCAATGGAGGACGACGGCATCCAGAGCGGCGGACGCGGCGACGATACGATCAAATGGGGGCCTGACGTGACCGATGAATTCCTCGAGGCTAGCGGCCTGCAGCTCGTCGTGCGCTCCCATCAAGTTCCCCCCGGCCGGCGCGGATTCGGTCTCCACCATGGTGCCAGAGTGATCACAGTCTTCTCGGCGTCCAACTACGCAGGCGTGTGCATGAACCGTGGCGGCGTGCTGATCGTGCCCGCAACCGGTGCGGTGTCCATCGAGGAGCACATGGCTGCCTCGCTCGAGGACCTGCGCAAGGCCACGGACGAGGCCATCAAGAGCGAGATGAAGCTCCGCGCCCTCAAGATGCAATCGCCCACCATGAAGCGCCTCAAGACGATGGAGAGGAATATGATCAAGGGGTGGCATTCGCGCGCGCAGGCGAACGCGGAGAGGCGGCAGGCGAAGCTCAAGGACGAGCTGCTCAAACGCGTCACCATGGAGGTCCACGAGGTCGAACGGTCGCTGGGCGGCTTCGTGGACACCCTCCTGTCAACCGTGCGCGCGCGCGTGTGCCAGCGCCGCGCCACGCTGCGCGCGGCGCTCACAAGGCGGCACACGATGCTGGTGCACATGGGGCGCGCGAGCAAGGGTGGTGGGCTGCTGCCGCTCGACATGTTCAGGGAGGAGCTCGCCGAAGCGCTCGACCTTCGCATCGATTGGGATGCGCTTCCGGAACGCTTCCAAACGAGCCTCGCCAAGGTGATCACCGAACCGAGCGCCGGCGCGAGTGTTCTGAGCCCGGAGCTGTATCCTGCCGTGAGGTTTGAGGCGTTCATCGAGCGCTTCCATGTGGAGATGCGCGACCCCTCGATGGCCGGCAAGCGCGAGAGCGCGCCCGACACGGCGCCCGACACGCTGCTGAGCCTTGTGCACGCACAGTCGCTGCCCCTGCGCAAGGCGCTCTCGCTCGTCGCACAGAAGGAGAAGACGCCGCCGATAACGGACGCGGAGGCGGGTCGATGGAAGAAGATGGCTGTGCACACGTCCCATGCTAAGACGGCGGTGGTGAGCCGCGGCGACTTTGTGGCGGCGGTCGAGGCGCTCGTGGGCGCGATGGCGGAGAACGAGGGAGATTCTCCTCGAGAGGCACATGAGCTCATCGCGCATACGCAGGTGCTCACGCTCGCCGAGGCGGCGCCCAAGGACGAGCTTGGGCGCATCCTCTTCCACCAGCTGCTCGACTCTCTTGTCGTCCATGACGTCGAGGCGCCGACGATCCAATCCATATGATCACTCGGCCCCATCCGCATAAGATAAATTTGATTCACACGCGGAGGCGATGTTCCCCCGGAGGCCCGGCACTGTCAGCAAGTTACCCATCGTGTTGGCTGTCTTTCACCTATATTCTGTATTCGTGTGTGTTCATAAAAAGAGGGTCTACCGTACGCTCGATTCTTGTAATACTTGAACACAATGTAGAAACCAATGGTAATTACCGCTGAGTGTTGAAACCCTCCCCCAAGGTCAAAATCTCGCGCCCCAATATGTAGAAACACCATAGGGTAATTACCTGAGTGTTGAAACCCTCCCCCAAGGTCAAAATCTCGCGCCCAACTATGTAGAAACACCATCCCTCAACGAGCTCACGTACGAGAAACACCATAGGGTAATTACCTGAGTGTTGAAACCCTCCCCCAAGGTCAAAATCTCGCGCCGTTGAACAATCTCCAACAGAAAGGTAACAGTGAAAGGTACCGTATACGCTATACCGGAATCGTGCGGAAACGCACTATGTTGAAACGAAACACCATAGGTGGTAACTCTATGGGGCGGAGGGGCGGAGGGCCTCGACCTGAGTGTTGAAACCCTCCCGTCCAAGGTCAAAATCTCGCGCGCGACATACGGTACGACACCGCGAATCGCCGTTCTGCGTTCCGACTTCCGTTCAAATAGTCGGGCGGGGCGGACGACTCGCACTCGGACGGCGGCAGCAGCCTCGCCGCTTACGGCTCACCACACCTAGGCTTAGTCTTACAAGTATACAAGAGTTTCTTAACCCCGCCCACCCGGCGTCAACCCACCCGACCCGGGTCAACCCACAGAAATAGCTGGTCCGTCCCATTTTTTCCGCGATTGCTAAGCCGCCGGGGCGCGGGCGCGAGCGCCCGCCCGCCGCCCCTCACCTCTCCTCACAGTCCCCTTTCAGCAGCCGGTGCGGGACGTCCCGCGGAACTCCGACTACGCACTACGCAGCACTGGACCCGTACTACTACTAGAGACGTATACCAGCACCTCTATAGACGACGAGACCAGCTCGGTAGCCAATGAGCAGTGTAGTAGAGTGTAGTACCGTACAACCCGACCGGCTCGGGCTGCGAGTGCGACCGAAGCGCCCCGAACTCTTGACCGGCATATTTAACGTGCTTACACCTTGCTATGCTTGTGGGGTTCCCGCGTTTACTCGACTACCGTCCCGGTCCGTCTCGTAATCTTGTCGACGACACGTCCACCTCGGCCTCCAGTCGCGACGCCGGAAGTCACTGTCAGACGCGCGATCACCCATCGGTGCTCGCCCGAGCTTGTGCGTCCGAGCACGCGCAGGGCCAGCTTGCAGCGCGGGCTCGCGCCGCCGTTGGCAGGTTCGGACGGCACCGAGAAGGTCACCGGCAAGGCCGCCTCCACATAGATGGACACGTTGCGCCGCCGATCGATCCGGTGAGCGTCCCACACGCGGCTCTCACACGTACAGCCGGCCACGCAGCTCACGCGCGCGATGCCCATATGCTCATAGGAGATTAGGTGCAGAAGTCGCAGCTCTGCGGACGCTGTGCCTGCCCGTAAAGCGAGGAACGCAGGCATCGCCACGCTCAGATAGACCAGGGCGCCGGCCGTGAAGGCGGCGAGGTTCTTCATCTGGCGGCGCTGCGGCGCGATGGTGCGATCGCAATAGAGCCACCCTAGAGGCCAGGAGCCATGCCAGTGTGCGAGCGTCGCCTCATAACTCTTGATCGGTGGGCAGTGAGCTTGTGGCATCACCCTGCACGCGTGAGCGAGCACCGTCGCATCTGACGCATCCTCCTCAAGATCCGCCTGGCACACAGCAGGCTCCCATGGGACGACCATCCACGTAGTCACTCCGTCCGCGGTCTGGCGCGTGCCGTCGGCATGCACAAAGTAGCACGCCGTCGTCGCTCGCATCTGCTTCTGCAAGCCATGCCCACTGTTGAGCACCGGCGGCAGACGAGCTATCGCCTCGGCCTCCGTCAGCGTTTCTGTGCGAGCCTCGGCCAGCGGGCCGGCACTCGCCGACGCAAGCCAATAGACCATGAGATCGTTCACATACTCGCTGCCGTCTGCGACCACGAGACTCGAACAGGGCCGGCTGAGGCCGGGCCGGCTGAGGCAGAGGCATCGCATCGGGCAGGCGCCGTGACGGGCGCAGCGTCCGTCCCTCCTAGATTCGCTCCCCATCGGTCTCGGTTCTATCTCGGTTCTCTGCTGGTTCAGGCATCCGTCTGCGCGCGCGCACAGTGGCCATGCGCCGGATGGACACAGTCACGCGCCACGTCTACAAGCGAGAAGCCCGGGCGACGGGCGCGGACCGCCGGTGCAAGGGCGCGGTAGACCGAGATGGCCGCCTGGCCATACTGCTGGCACACGCGCTCCACCTCCTCCTCGGCGCGTGACCAATAGGTGCCGCCACGCGTGCGGCTCCGTCCAATTCCTGCTGGTTGTTCGAGCTGCGCACCCCAATTGGCAGGACCCGCCATCTTGAAGTCATTCTGCGTGTACCTGGCCTGGCATGCGGCCTTGGTGACGTCATCCTGCGCGTCGAGCACTTCGCGCGAGTACCATAGAGGCACCGTGACGAAGAGCACGGCCGGTGGCTGCGGCCTCGCACGGAACTTTCGCACGGCGAGCTCGATGGAACTGGGGCTGAGCCACTTGGCGAGGCTGCCTACCTCGATGACGACGAGATCGATGCGCGCCGGGAGCGTACCGAACAGGCAGGGCAAGATCGTCTGCAGTGCCGTGCCGCTCGATGCTTTGTTGATCAGCCGATGGGCCGGGTGAGGCCAGGTCGTGTTGACCCACAACATCCAGCGGACGAGGAAGCCTGTCAGCGTGCCCGTTTGACCCCAGCCGAGGTCCAATTGCGCCCGCCCATTGTACTTCATGCATTCTGCGCCCACCTCGTCGAAGCATCCAGCCTGCACAGCGACGGAGGCTCCAATGGCTAGCACGGTGATCGGCTCACCACGTGAGAGCCGCCGGAACAACGTGCTAGCCTCGCCTTGGAAGCGGACGCCGTCGCGACGCTGTTGCTCGTCGAGACGATAGCTAAAGGCGATAGTATATATGGCGCATATCATATGTCGAGTGTCGACATATGAACGAGTGGTCACACCGCTTCATCAGGATCGGCGCCATCGGGTGCCCGCTGTGACCGTGAGATGAATGGATGTGTGAATGAATGACAGAGGTTGTAATGAATCATGTTGAGAATTACTTGTGGGGGCTTTTCGTAGGGGGGTTGATCCAAGCGAACCGCCCCTCGCCAGGGGGGACGGGAGTTCGCTAGCCGCCCGATGGTCGCCCGCCTCGTCAGGCACGGTCCGGTGAGACAGAAGTCAAACTTTTCTATGCAGTTCAGTTATAAAATCGACACCCAAGACACCGGACCGGCGTACATGTGAATGAAGCATCCACTACCTCGACAGCGTCTCGTGTTGGAGACATTATGGAGACATCAAATATGTCTCGAAGCCATGGTGCCGGTCTGTCAGACGGCGGCCTCTACACCCGCGGGGAGGTGTGTGGGGGGGAAGATAAAACGGGTCGACACAGTACCGTGGGGCGCGTTAACATGACTACGTGTGTGTCAGAATGCTGTCCCTGTGACACGCGCTGTGAGGGAGCTGGGAGGTGTGTTGAGTATGTCTAGGTGTGTCCAGGGTGTGTCTGTCTATGCGGTCTGTATATTACGATCAACGTCTCACTACTTAATCATGAACAAACGTACACAAAGGGGGTATTTATAAAGGACCATTTCAGGATCTATAGTCCGAAAAAGGTTTACAAATAAGGGGCCCGGGGCAACGTCCAACGATGCTCGAGAGCATACGTTCTGGATCGCGGTAGCTGGCGGTTGCGGACGTGGACGGGCGACGGCCCCCGACGTGCTGCTTGGGAACAATCACGGTGCCAGCCGAGTGTTGCTCAATGCGGGCGACGGCACCTCCCTGAGGAGAATCAACTTTTGCTGGACGGCAGTGCGGACACGTTCTCGATCGCGCCGGTGGCGTACGTGTGGACGGGCCACGCGGGCGATGGCGACCTCACAGCCAACTGAGCCGCCAGACCGGCCAGAGCGAAGGCTGAGCCGCAGCGACACATCGAAGCTGAGTCGATGCAGCTGCGGCGACAAGTGCCACGCTCGCAGGGGCGATGACTCGCGGTCACATCTGCCACACGCCTAGATGCGTATAGGTAGCAGCGTCCGCAGGAAGCGGCGTCATCTTTCTGCACTTGCATTGCGTCGTCAACAATGCACTTGAGGTCACAAGGGTCTCGTCAACCACATGCTCATGCTTGCTCTTGCAAGCCCGAGGATCTTAGTGGATCTAGCGAGCCTAACGTCGATCTGTGACGCTGTGAGGCAGGGGCTATACAGACGCAACGGCCGTCTGTGCAAAGCTATTCAAAGCTACACATGGTCTCAAAGTCACAGATCGACGTGAGCCACGCAAGGTCAACTTGCTCGCAACAACACTTTGTCGCGTAGCCTTGTTCAACCCATTTGTGCATGCTCGACGATCTTGCGTGCTTCCCGTCGATCTGTGACGCTGGGTCAGCTGTATGTCGTCCATTCGCTTGAGTTGAAGGTCGCATCAACGGTGTGCTCAAACGGGTATACACTCGTATGATTGCTGTGTTGCGAATGCGATGCCTTTGAACTTGCGTCCTCACGCCTACCTCACGCCGATCTGTGACGCTGAGCAGCTATGTATAGACGCAGCTCATCGATCCGCACTTGCATGGCGTCGTCGACGTTGCACTTGAGTTCAAGGTAGCGTCAACCGCGTGCTTATGCTTGCTCTTGCAAGCCGTTCATCGTGACGTGCCTCACGTCGATCTGTGACGCTGAGGGGCTTTGTAGAGACGCAGCGGCCGTGCTGTACGCAGCTAGGTACGTGTAGGAGCATCCGCAGGAAGCGGTGTCATCGATCTGCACCAGTCTGCACACACTTGCATTGCGTCGTCGCATCAACCGTGCTTATGGATTGATTGGTTTTGCAAGCCGGTTGATCTTGTGTGCCTCACGTCGATCTAGACGCTGAGCAGCTATACACAGCAACTGCGGCCGTGTTAGACGCATCTACTCGTGTACACGTGTAGCAGCGGGCACAGGAAGCGGCGTCATCTATGAACACTTGCATTGCGTCGTCGACCTTGCAGATGGGTTGCAGGTAGCATCAACCGTGTTCATGCTTGGTCTTGCGAGGAAGTTGATCTTATTGCGTGCCTCACGTCGATCTGTGACGTTGAACGGCTATGCACAGACACAGCGGCCGTGCAAGACGCATCTACGCGTGTAGCAGTGCCAGTGACCGCAGGAACAAGCGAGGACGTCGTCGATGTGCACTAGCCTTGCGTCGTCGACCACATGCTCTTTACGTCTTTAGAGGTTGCATCTTTAGAGGACATTCGGCGACCAATCCTCACCACCCACAGCTACATGTACTTAAGCTTCCAGGTGACGGTCCCAAAACCCTCGTCCAGTACACCCTGACGGCCAGCGACTACACGGCCCAGTACTCCTAGGGACGCGCAAGGGACGCGCGACCAACTCCATCATCAAGGGCAAGATCTCCGGCAGGCTGTGGGCGACCCCGAGATCGCCCACATGCAATGAGCGCACCTAGAGAGCACCCTCGAGGAACTGTGGTGAACACCGCGATCACCAACGTCGGCCTCCGCGTGACGGCCATCCGTCGCGCCACGGACACGATCGGCGGCCCCTGCCCTTCTTCTACCTCGACATGGAGCCCTCAGACGGCCTGGAGCAACGTGACCGGACCCTGGGGCAACACCATCAACATCTTACAACATCTCGCTCAACCTACGCTCAACCAGGAGATGTGCGAGAAGGCCTACCTCTGCCACAAGTGCCTGCTGCTCAACAACCTGTGCTTCTGCAGCATGAAGACCAAGAAGGCCCGCTCGTGCGGCCCAACGGTCGACCCAAGTTCTACCAAGTTCGTAAAGGTCAACTAGAAGCCACCGCGACCCCCTACGCATCGCGAGCATCTACACACCCCCGTCGACCCCACCGAGAGGGCGCAGTTCTACACAGACATCAAACCCCACCTCAACGACGCCACCTACCGTCTATAGACGCATCCCTCATCGGCGCCGACTGCAACTGCGTCTTCGACACCACCATCGACCTCGACGGCGCGTCAGCCGCCACCGCCACGAACCTACGCAAAGGAGCCGCCGAATACCTCATCATCCTCACCGAGTACTCACTGAGTACGATCTCACCGATGTTGTACGCGAGTGACTTCCTAGGTAATAACACTAAACTTTTCACTAATGCACACACGTCGCGGGAAGAGGAGTAACCGCACACGCATCGACCACATCCACGCACCTCACAGAACGACGCCGTCACATCTGGAAATACACACCAGCGGCACCCGACCTTCAGACGTTCCAGCGCACCTTCGGCCATGATCCAAATCGAGGCACGCATCGCTAACGCATCGCCCGCCCCGAACGAGGGAGGGACCTAACAACCATCAACGAAACCATCTTTGACAACGCCGACTTCAACGAGAGCTCGCCACACCCTCATCAAAAACACCATGGCCGCCGAGAACTCCGAAGCAAACGGATGGGGCGCAGCCTGGGAGACAACCAAAGCAGTCATCCGCACCCGGTGCATCGACCAATCCAAAACGCTCAGACGACAGGAAGACGAAGAAACAACACACGCCTCAACGCAGAGCTCAGCGTTGTCGAAGCCGCAATCATTGGCGCCGGCACACACACGCAACGTTACTTCTCGACCCGAGATGACCTCAAGAAACAACTCACCGAACGACGCTCGCTCGCTCAACGACATGCTCGAGAAGGAAGCCTACGAGAAAGGCAGCAAACACGACGTCAACACCGCGGCCTTCCACAGACAATGGACGCCAAAGAACGCCGCACAGTGGGTCGAAGAACTCAAGCTACAAGACCGGACGGACCCATCCAACCCTCAGAACCTACCACCTGGCGAAGCCGACAAAAGGAAGCCGACCACACCAAGATCGCAGCCGCCTTCACAACGTTCTTCGCGGCCATGCACATCGAACCACGAGCCAAAGCAAAGGCAATCAAAACGCTCGGCAAGGGCAACCGCGTCCTGCTCCCTCCGACAGCCGCCAAATGCGACGCCGACATCGCACCAAAGACGAAGTCCTCCATACCTCCGCGTACCTCCCAACCGGCAAGAGCCCAGTAGAGCCCAGGACCTAACCGCATCCCGAACAAGTTCTATCGGGTCCTCTCGAGGTCACCGCCCCAATCCTTACCCAATCCTGACCAACGTGTTCAACGAGAGCCGGCGCAAAGGCGAGCTCCCAGAGGGCATACGCAGAGGCATCATCAGCGTCTACAGCGTCCTCTACATACTACAAAATGAAGGACCGCGACGAGCCGACGACCCACGCAACTATCGACCCATCACACTAATCCTCATGCGCATCCTCGCGCAACGCATGATCGTGGCCGTCCTCCAATTCTTCTCACGCGACCAGAACGGCTTTTCGTGCCCGACAGCTTCATCGCCGAAAACATCCTCCGATTACAGCTGCTCCAAGAACTAGCCGATGAAGAGAACATCGACGCCCTCACTTCCTGTTGCTCGACATGGAGAAGGCCTTCGACAGATGCTCATGGGAATTCCTCGAGGACGGCCTCGCAGCCATCGGCTTCGGCCAGGGCTTCATCGACTACGTCCTCTGCTCGCGTACTCGCACACGACACACCGCCCACGCGCCTCACATTCAAACTCGGCTCTGGAGTCGCGCAGGGTGCCCCCTCCCCCCCTCCTCTTCCTCATCATCGCAGATCCCCTTATGCGCCTCTTCAACCAAAATAGGAACACCACCCACCGTTTTTAGGCCGGAAACAAGACCTATCGCCATGAAATCTCCCTATTCGCCTGCACTATTCGCTGAAGATAGCACACTTATCCTCCGCACCGCGGACATACAAGATGCCCTGAGAACACTCCATCCAAACCTGGTACGATGCAACAAGCAAGGAGTAACGAGACCACACAAGCGAGAGGTCCTTCTCCTCGGGCTCCCACGCCGCCATCCCGAGCTCCTCGGCAACACAGGCTCGTGCCCAGCCCACTCGCGACCCCAACACACGATCGTTCGCAACGGCACCACCATCCGCGTCCTCGGCGTCCCATAGGCGTCTCAATATAGGCAATGAGTTCGACCTCGAAGACTGGTGACTCCAACGATACCGCACTGTCAAGCCGAGAACGGCAGCGTGGAACGACCTATAGCACGACTCAGCCTCACCGGCTGCAACATCCTTTTCCAATCCATCCTCTATGGATCATTGCGCTGGTTCTTCACGCTCTCGTCCCCGACAAGATCATCGACCTGATCGAACAAAACGCCAAAGCCCTCCTCTCTGGGCCGCCAACCCCGAACTCCACTCGAAAGAAGATGCTGGCACCGCCCACAGCAATCGAACCGGTATACATGACCGAGACGGCGAGCTACCTCACGCAAACAGAAGGAGGCGGCAGCATCAGCATGCACCTCAGGTCCCACATCAAAGCACATACCAAAAGCCCAATGGGTGTGATCAAGTACCTCGACCCACGCCGAGCACCACATGGGAGAGGAGGTCCTGAATCCTACACGACGACACACGCCCCTCGGCCGCGGCATTATCCTCTCACAGTCCCGCGACAACCACAAGAACCGCATCGACCACCTCCCCGACACCTCCTGCATCTTCTTGCGTGCATGCTTCCAATCCTTCCACGAACTCCGAGTCTCTCAAGACACCACGCTCCTCACCCACCAACCTATCGGCGAGCCCCTCGTCTGGCGCAACAACCGATTCGACTTTCGAGATCGCTGATCGGCCTCGACCGTGCCCACGCACAAGAATGGATCGATTACAGTCAGTGTCCTCTCTGCCTCAACCGGCCTCCTCACCGCCAACCAATATAGGACAACACCATCATCCGCTACGCGTCCTACAGCCGCAAGTCCGCCGCGTGGATTGACGAACGCCAACGCGAGCGACCCCTCATCATCGGCGACATCCCCTCCGCCTTCAAGAGCAAGCCATCGACGCACCCGCTCCCTCGTTCAAAGACGGCGACATCGTCCTCGCAGTTGACAAAAGGCACTCCACACCGAACGCTACGCGCGCGCGGTACACAGCAAGAACACACGGACGGAGGCCCCGACGCACTGGCTTGTGGCACAGCCACAAAGGCAGGGCCTCGGGCCGCATAGGGCCGCAGCGACGTCAGCTCATCCGCGGTGGAGAGGCGGCCGTATGCCGATGAGCCTCTGCTCTCCAAAGCCGTCCGCCGCCGCCGTGAGTTCGAGCGTGAAGGCGATGTGGCCGCACCCGCCGCAGGCTGCGTTGAGGGTGCCTCGGGGGCCTCCGATGCTGATGCCGCTTCTGCGGTTGCTGAGCCTGCGGTAGTTGAAGAGGAAGTGGACAGACTCCATGGCCACCCAAGAGCTCCATTGCCGCTGCAATATGAGTGCATCAGCTTCCCAAGCTTCATGTCGGGCTTGCACTTGAGAGCGCGCGAGTGTCACTCAAGACAGGAGAGGATGGTGAGATCACTGTGTGGCGGTTATCTGCGCTCAGCGAGCGAGCAAGGAAGGCCGCCACTGAGCGCGAGCGGCTCCATATGTGTGTACACAATGTGCGCGGCAGGCGGCGGGAGCAGCACACCTTCAGCAGTGCCGTCTGGCAAGCCCAATAACGCCGCGTGCAGAACACCTTGAGCTGCACGGTTTTGGGCTTGTCCTCTTCATCTCCTTTCTCTACATCCCCTTCCTTTCGTCAAGGCTCGGCGGACGTGGCATCCGTGCTTCGTGCCAGGACCCAGGTTGCTCAACGAGCTTCGTTCGTTCGTTTCAGGGCCCTCTCGGCCAGGACACACACCCACGGCCCGGAATAGGCGTGCGTGGGAGGCGCTCACGATCTGCTCAACGAGCATTGCATGCACGAAAACACACATCGACTGGAAAAGTCGTTAGCGGGATCTGTGAAAGTGTGTTTTGACTTTTGTGTTCGCCAACTTGTTTTGTTTCAAACATAATGTAGTTTTCATGTACCAGCAACGCAATGCTATGCAGCAATGCTAAAGGGCTTTCGAGGGTGATACTGTACATGTAGCCCCTCTCCGACCTCCGAGAGGGGCGATCTTGCCCACGCGTACCGGGTCGGACCCGCACCCGACCGCGACCACCGTCACAGTGTCGTTTCGGAGATTCGCGCCCCCTGCGCGCTGGCTGGCGTGGCCCTTACGACGGCATCAACTCAGGTCCGTGGCGGCGGGCGCCAGTGTAGCCTGATGACGCTTGATGAAGGCGCGCACGCTCGCCTCTCCGAGCTCACGACCAGCCTTGGCCGCCACACTCTCCATCATGCAGAGCCGCTGCTGAAGTACTTCGTCGGCCTCGATCCCTTCCGCCGCCGCCAGTTGGCACCACCTAGCCAGCCTCGCCACGAGCCCTGGGATTGTCTCCGCGGACGCCGCAGACGCTGCGTTTGGCGGGAGGTCGGGCGGCGCGTCCTTCGCGAGCGTGCTCGTGGGCGTGCTCGTGGGTGGCATCCCGACGGTGGGCCCTTCCAACAGGCCGCGGAAAAAGTGCACCACGAGCTCCTTGGCCTTCGAGCTCGCGTCGGTCGCGCCGCTCGCCCCAGTGGTACGCATGCCCACGAACACGAGGCGAACGGGCGCAGGTGCCTGCGGAACCGCAGCCGGCAGCGCCAACGGTGCGTTGCTACTCGCTGCTGTGAACGGTGCGTGGCCACTCGCTGCTGTGAAAGGTGCGTTGCCACTCGCTGCTGTGAACGGTGCGTTGCCACTCGCTGCTGTGAACGGTGCGTTGCCACTCGTTGCCGTGAACGGCTCTGGGGCAGACGACGCGCCGGCCGCTTCGCCAGGAGCGGGTGCCGCTGCATCGGCCGGAGCGGCAGCCTCCGCACCAGAGACGGCGTCTCTCCCCACCAGCGCCGTCGCGGGCTCCTCGCCATGTGTATCCGACGGCGACTCTAGCGCCGTCGCGGGCTCCTCGCCGTGTGTATCCGACGGCGACTCCAGGAGTGCGGGGCTCTCGCCCTCTGGTTGCAATTCAATCGGGTCGGAGGCGCCCCACGCCCAAAAGTGGATGGAGCCACGCGCGGAGATGCCCACCAAGCCACTCTTGAGCAGCTCGAGCCGCCAGTACGCGCTCACGTCGCGCTTCGGCATCGCCTCTGGGTCCGGCACGAAGCCAACCTTATCATCCGCCCTCCACAGCTGCAGCTCGCCGTCGCGGGAGACGGAGAGCATCCTCGAACCGTCGGGCGCGAGGCGCAGCTCGCCCACGTACATCTTGTGGGCAAAGCGCAGCGTGATGAGCGCCTTGCCTGCCTTGCGGGAACTCGAGTGCCACACGCGCACCGTGCCGTCGCCGCATCCCATCGCCACGCGGGGCGAGTCAGCCTCGGCAGCGCTCTCTGCGGGCAGCACCACGAGCTGAAGCACCGGCGTGCCCACCTTGACGACTTGGAGGCACGCGCCGTCTGGGAGCGACCACAGGCGCGCCGACTTGTCAAAGGAAGACGAGACCACGCGCGGTGAGTCGCACAAAGCAGTGAGTCGCACAAAGCCAGTCACGCTGGTGTGGCCAGACAGCTTGACAACCGGCGGCGGTTCAGCGCGCAAGTCGAACGCCAGCACCAGCCCGCTAGCAGTCCCGCAGGCGAGCCACTTGCTGCGCACGTCACAACCGTGCACGACATTGGACACGCGGCCAGTTTTGGCCCGGCCAGCCTCATGATCTCGGGACTCGTACGCCTTGAGCGAGAGCGAGAGCATTTGGCGCACCACGTCGTGGCCGCCTCCGTCCTGCTCGAGGAGGTGCACTTCGAGCGCCGCGCCGGCGCATGTCACGACGTACGTATCGCGCAGCCAGACATTTGCGTCTTCGGTGGTCCGACAGACGAGCATTATCTTGTTTGATACGAAAACGGGTACATGTTTCAATAGATATTTCTAAACGCGCTCACCGTCCGCCTTTGCATCAGTACGCGCCTTGGTTGCCCCACCCGGGCTGCACTGGCAAACGCATTCACACGAAATTCACTCGCCCAACAGTCGCTGCCAAGACATGGCTGCCGCTTCGTGCGCCCACGAGGTGGCCGTGGCAGCGACCTGGTTCGCCGAGCAGCTGTTTGAGCCCAACGACCAGCGAAGCATATTCTGCGACCGTCTGCAGGAGCTCCTGATCGCGCGCTACCAGGGGCACTGGTACCCGGACGAGCCTCATAGGGGCTGCGCATTCCGCTCCCTGCTCAGCACCGTCAACGCGATGGACCCGCTACTGCTGCGTGCCGCGGACGCGACGGGGCACAGGGGGGTGCAGGAATCTTTCATGCGCTGTTTCTCGGATGCGGGAGAGGTGACGTGTTGGGTGAGCTGCGCCCCACCGAATGCTTGAGCACGGCAGGCCATCTCCCCCCTCTGCCTGCGCGCTGTGCGTCTGCGCGTGGTTGCGCACGCGCGCAGGCCGCCAGGCCTCACCGAGCCCACGCCGTGCATCGTTTCTGCTGCAGATCAACCCGGGCGAAGTGAAGGTGCTGCGCGGTCGCGCACAGCACACGCTGTACTCGGACGGCACTGGCTCTGACAACCCATACGATGAGAAGCTCAAGATCAAGATCGAGCCGACGCGGCTCGCCGTCAAGGTGGACCCCGTGCAGCACATTCCTCAGTCGCCCGTCTCGAGCCATGGAGCTCAGTCGCTCCATGGCGCGGACGCGTTTGGCGCCTTTCGGCACGCTTCGGGCCTCTCCGCGGCGATGGGCTCGCAGTCGCAGTCGCCGACCGAGTCGCCGATGCCGTCGTGGCGCGCGAGCACGGTCGCCCCGCCCGCGATAACGCCGCTGCCGCCCCACATGGGCGCCAATGGCGGCTACGGCGGCTTCAACCAGGGCTTCGGCGCCGACCAGGGCTACTGCGGCTTCGACGGTGGCATGGGCAGCATGGGGCTCGGCGGCTTTGGCTCGAATGGCCTTGCGCCGCAGGGGCAGCAGGGCGGCGGCGTGCCGCACTCGTCGCCCATGCGCGGTTACGGCTCGTACGCGCCGCAGTCGTCGTATGGCCACACGCCGCAGCAACCTGTCTTCTAGGCCAGCCGCAGCTCAAAAGGTCACTATGCGCTCCGTAGTACTATCGCGTCGCGCGGCTCTCTCCATCTGCTCCTCGGCTTCACGTTGTATAATGAAAGCGCGTCTCTGAGCGATCGAGCTTGCAGCGTGCGGACCACGGTGCCCCCCGGTGCCCTCGGCGCTCCCTATGGCGCCGTCGCGCGTCGGCCGCTCTGCGCTGCGCCGCAGCGTCAACCTGGTGATGGGGCGCGAACACGTTGCGCAGCGCCGCCGCGCGCATGACACGCGATCAGGATCTGTGTAATATGATCCAGTACGTCCTAACGTATTATCCTAACGTCGGTGCCTCCAAACGAGAAACGGCGAACGGCGGCACGCAACCCCGCGCTCCCCGGCCCGCGGGGGGCGCGCTTGGCCTTGGGCGCGCGGGGGCCGCGGCCGGGCGCCGGGGCAATGCGCCGGGGGCGGGGCCGCAACCTCGCGCGCGGCTCTTCTCGCATCTTGATCCTTGAATCTGATGGCGAGAAACAAATTAAAGTTTCGACAAACGTCTAACGAAAACACTCCGCCTCCGCGAACGCCCGAAGCGCCCCGAAGGCGAGGCCCGAACATGGGCCCGAAACCCCCTCGCCCCCGAACCGAAGCAACGCTCTGCATCGTGGTCTAGTCTGAAGGGAGCGCCTGATATAGAGTCCCGGCGCCCCATGATTGCTGCGAGGCCAAATAGGGCGCGTCCCCTGACTGCTGCCGTTTGGGGCGAGGCTCGCAGCTCTCGTCCTCGGTTTGAACCTCGTCACCTACCTTCGGGGCAGGGACGGACGGGAACTGTTGCTGCTGCTCATTCTTTGGCAGCTGCCCTGCATTGTTGAGCGCCTCGCTCGATTAGGCCACTGCTGCCGCTGCGGCAACTCCTGGTGTGCTTCTCATGGCGGCCAGAGGACGTGCTTTGGCAGAAGGAGCAAGTGCGGGCGTGGCGGCTGGCGCAGCGACGTCGGCGAGTAGCTGCGAACGCACGGCGTCCGAGCCGGTGCATAGCTCAGGCAGCCTCGCGCTCAGGTCCGGGCGCGCAAGACGCTCGAAGAGCGCCACGAGCGTCGTCCGCTCGGCACTGGTGAAGGGCTCAAGCACAAAGTCGGGCACGTCCTCCTTGCGCGCCGGCCGGCCGATGCCAATGCGCAGCCGGTGGAAGTCGGCCGAGCGGAGGCACGCTGTGCATGAGTCGATGCCCTTATGCCCACCGCTCGAGCCCCCTTGCTTGATCTTGAGCCGTCCGCACTGCAAGTCAAGGTCATCGTGGGCGATGACGACACGGGCTGGCGAGCAGGCGTTCCTCGTGGCGAGCATGGCGACGCCTTTGCCCGACAGGTTCATAGGTTGCGTTGGGACGCACGCGACGACGCACCTCCCGCCGAGCGTGCCCCACGCCACACGCGCGCACTCTGCAGGCTTCCATGGGCCAAACTTGTCCGAGTGCAAAGCGACGAGTTGCTCAACAAACATCTGGCCGGCATTATGCCGAGTGCCGGCATAGCGCACGCCAGGGTTCCCGAGGCCGATGAGCAGCATTGCGGGAGATTCATCGTGTGCTCCTGACGTGGAGGAGGAGGGTCGCTTCATTCGGGTCGCGCTCGCTTTTCGTGTGACATTGTCTCGCTGCTGTGTACAATGTAATGGCATGCGTTCACGTTCACGTTTATCTGCAGCTCGGCAAGACGAAATTCATTTTACCTGCTTGCGAAAAGCCTAGCGAAAAGCAGGGGCGAAATGATGCGCAACCTAGCGGCTCTGCCTACATCTTGCCCTCCTACATGTACATGTAGCGGGCCAGGCAGACTTCCCCGGCGGGCGCAGAGCTATTTCACTTTGCATGAACAAAGTTTCATAACCGACATAACCGCCACGAGTTCCGAGCACCTTCGGCGTGCACGCTCGCCACCGGCGTCTCGTCTGAAGGCTCACCCTTCCAACGGGCGTCTTCAGGATGCAGTCACTTGCCGCCGCACGCCCCGCTCGCGCCTCGACGCTCCCCGCCCGCTTCAAGGACTTCATGAGCACCGACGTCGCCGAGGCCGCTTCCTCGCCCTTTGCCACGTGGTCCGATTCCGCCCTCGGGAAGAAGCGCAGCCGCGCCGACCGTGGGCTAATGTCCATGCGCGAGCTCACAGTGGCCTTCGCCCAGGGCCACGCCTCCCCAGCGATCACGGCGATGCCGCCCATGCCCAGCGTCGACGCTGACGGCAATGTGCTCGCCAGTGCTCTCTTCCCCGCGGGGATCATCATGAGCCTGCCAAGCCCCGACGCCAACCTTAGCAAAAAGCTGCTGCGCCTCTCGCCGCCGCAGTCGCCCACGCCCCGGGAGGAGGAAGAGACGCTTGCACTGCTCGAGTCCCTCGTCAGCCAGGAGAGCCTCCTCGCGCCGCCGAGCCATTATTATGACGACAGCCTGTGCGGCAGAGCTGACGGCGAGGACAACCACGACAATGCCTTCACGGACGAGGTGTCGCAGCTCTTCCAGCTCTTGGGCGCCGAGGACGCGGTCGCCAACCGCACGCCCTTTGAGATGCTCGCCGACTCAGACATTCTCCTCGGCGCCGATGGCATGCTGTCGGACGCGTCGGACGCGTCGCACAGCGCGCCAACGATGATGGGCGAAGTGCCGCCCATGCCGGAGGCGGCGGTGGCTACCGCCCCGCTCCCCGTGCTTGCGCCGCTCCCCGTGCTGCCGCCGCCCCTGCAGCACCACCATCAGTGCCGGCCGTACCCGCCGCCGCCCCCGCAACATTGGCCCCCCACCAGCGCGCCCACCGCCGTGGCGGCCGAGAAGGCGGCGGCGTCGGCCGCCGCGGCCTCGCTCGGCGAGAAGGGCGCCTCCAGCGGCGCGATGCGCAACGTCGCCGAGCGCAAGGAATGGACAACCTCGGATGACATTCTCATCCGCGAGAGCGTGCACACTCATGGCTTCAAGTGGCGCGTGATCGCCGCGCTGCTGCCCGGCCGCTCCGACGACGCTGTGCGCGACCGGTGGAACCGGCTCAACGAAGCGGAGCAGCCAAAGCCTCTTGCCGTCGAGGCAGACGCGAGCAGTGCCGAGCTCTCTGAATCGTGCCTACACGTCCTTAGTGGCAAGGCGGCGCCGCGTAGGCCCTTCCACTGGCGTACCAACAGCGGAGGCGGCAGCGTCGACGCCGAGTGGACCAAGCCCGAACGCGTGAGCTGGTCGCGGCAGGAGGACGAGACGATCGTGCACATGGTGAGCGAGTATGGGCACAAGTGGGGGCGCATCGCGCAGCAGCTGCCTGGACGCACCGAGCACGCGATCCGAAACCGCTACTCGCGCCTTCAGACTCTCATTGAGATGGACCGGCGGGCGACGCCGCCCAGCCTGCCCTTGTCCGTCGCCGCCTGTCGAGGCCCGACCAGGACGCGTGTATAGTGTATGTGGCTGGCAGAGCGTGACGCATGCAGCGAAGCGCGTGCCACGATCCGCATGTCCCGGTACAGTTTGTATACCGCGGTCCGGCGGCGTGGCGGTGCGCCGGGCCGCCCTTTGCACAGGAGCGCGCCGCCCGCATCCGCGAGATCCAGATCGCGCGCCGCGTCTGCGCGGTCGGCGTCCGGCCGCTCGTCGCTCCAAGTCTCGGTATCCGGGCTGATATCCGGGCCAACAGCGGGCTGTCGTCGGGACGATGTCGCGCGCGCGCGCCGCGCGGTCGGGTCGCGGGTACCTATACGGGTTGTACGCTCGTGGACGCAACGGACGGGACGCGTGCAATGGACGCGTGGCGGGCGTGGGCCCCGCAATTGCTGGTTGCGATGGCCGCGTCGGTTGGCGGGGGGTACGGCGGCATATCGCCTATCCCTGATTCCGGCTATCGAAAGAAAAAATTCCACACTCAGCCACATTGCGCCTCGCGGCGAACCACTCTCTTTTCTCCGCCGGTCGGTAATGACGTCCCGCGTCCGGTGCCGCCCGACGCGCCACGCCTCGTGCTCAATGTCTATAGCGAGCTCTCTGTCTCACTTGGAACCCAACCGCACAAGCTTGGCTTCGACGGTGACACCTGGCGTCCTTTTCAGCTTCCTGCGAAATAAGCGCCTCGCTTCGTCCTTGTCCCCTTGAGCGGCTGTTGTTCGCCGCGCATACTCTGCAAGGACGACTTTCCTCAAGCGTTTGATCTTGAGCTGCTGTCCCTCGGCGTTACGTAGCTGCTCCTTGATGATCCGCTTCCAGTTGAAGGTCGCGGCGGCCGCCGAAGATGGCACAGGCGCAGGCGCAGGTGCTGGCGCGGGCGCACTTGCTGATGCAGATGCAGATGCAGAGGGCGTGTCGTCCAGCACAGAGCCGACGGTGCCTCCCTTTACGAACATGCTGTAAAGTCCGCCAACACGCCGATTGACCTCCTTCATCTTGAAGGCCACAGGCCGCGACCATGGATCCCAATGGCCGGCCGCGACCGCTCCCGCCGTCGTCGTGTGGAACTCGCGGTTCTTGCCACCACCCTTGTCGTTCAGCAGCGTGCGAGTCGCCTCGGTGTCGTTATCGCGCTTCGCCTTGCCTTCTCCCTTGAGTGGCTTGGAGAAGCCGAGGCCACCGTGCGCACCGCGTGCCGCCTCGGCGGATGCGAGCTGCGTGTGCAGGGCGGCGAGCGCGGCGTCCTGCATGGCAGTGAAAGCGCAAAAAGGAGTCGGGGTCACGGGGACGAGAGCGGTGCAGCAGAGGGGAGGGGGGGACGGGGTCGTGCAGGCGAGGGGCCCTGGCCTTGGGTGCGGGGAGCGCTTTAGTCAATCAGGAGGGTGACTCGAGAGATTGGACGCTAAGGGGGGGGGGTGAGTTGAGTGGACATTGTGAGGCTTCAGAAAGTAGTTTGAATAGGTAGTGATGCAAGGACGTCGTTGGACACATCATGGCGGGGAATTAGATCAATTGGTAGATCGCCCGTTCAGCATACGGGAGGTACCGGGATCGAAGCCCGGATTCTCCATGCTTTTTTTGCCTGCGAGGCACAGAACCAGGTCTGCTGCGGACGTCGCTGGCGCAGAAGGACGCGCCAGTGCTCATCGCGACCGCGGGACAGCTTGCGAAGCTGAATCCTGTGCTCGAGGCGCGCGGCGGCGAGCAGGTGCTCGCCGATCTGCGGCGCACGCTACGGACGGCGGTGCTTGAAGAGTCAGATGCGATCCTCGGCCCCAAGGGCAAAAGGGTGGCATGCTCAACCGGAGCCAGCGCAACCGCGCGATGGAAAAGCTGCCGCAAGCACAGGCGCTGCGCCGGCTCGTCGAGCGGCGCAAGGACGCCGTCACGCCGAGCGCACGCGCGTGCAGCTCGTCCATCGCCTCGGCAACCCTCTCGGCGCGCGTCATGCGCGACCTCGTATTCGTAGTTGGGGCGAAGGCGAGAAGGCGTAAGCGAACGATGGTAATGGCATCGACCTTCGCCGACTGTCGAAGCCCAAGACGGCGCGGCTGCGCAAGCCGAAGCCGAACAGGGAGAAGGTGGTGCGTACAGAGCTGCCGCCAAAGCCGGTGGCACCGATCAGCGATGCAAGGACGGAGCTTCTGCCGTATGGGTATGCAATTGATGGCGGCTGATTGCGGCTGATTGCGGCTGATTGCGATTGATTGAAGCTGATGACGGCTGATTGCTGTATGGGTATGCTATTGATGGCGGCTGAAGGCGGCTGATGACGGCTGATGGCGGTTGCTGGTGGCCGAAGGCGGCTGATTGCGGCTGATTGCGGCTGATTGCACCATCGAGACTGCTCATCAGGTATGAGGTCGAGGGTCCGATTGTTGCGGGCCCATTTTTGATGGTGTTCAAAGACAACAGCGGCGGGCGCACCAGTGCTCCCCTTCTTGTTGTTAGCCACCCTCTCCGCCACTCTCGCCACCCTCATCACCGCGACCTCCAACGCCACCGCCATCGCCACCGCCTTCTCTGCCTCCCAGATCGCCTCAACCATGCCGCCGCTGCCCTCGCCGTCTCCCAGGCCGCCGTTACCATCACCGCCGCTGCCTTCGCCGCCACACTCGACACCGCTACGCCACCGCCTCCCTCGCCGCCGACCCCTGCGCCTTTACCTCCTTCGCCGACTCCTCCCTCACCCCGTTGCACACCCCGCAAGGAGGCGCACTGCGAGCGCGTATGGCCCCGCCTTGAGCGCCGTAGCGGCCAGCAACGCGGCCCCGTCTCCACCGCTCGCGTGCTCCTCCACCCCCTCCCTCGCCTCCGCCGATGTTGTGCCAGGACACGTGTGCATTGGCCCAAAACGGCGCCTGCCAGGATGAGGGCCCAGGCTCGCACTTCGCTGCGGTTGCGTGTTCCATGGGCTCGGCGACTGCGCCGACTGTGGACCGCGATACTATTTGCCACCGTCACCGCCTCCGCCCTCACCCTCACCGCCGCCGCCCTCACCGCCGCCCTCGCCGCCTCCGCCCTCGCCTCCGCCGCCCTCGCCTCCGCCGCCCTCGCCAACACCTTCGACGCCGCCGCCCTCGCCGCCACCCTCATTCCACCCTCTGTCACCGCCTCCCAGGCATACTTCGATCCGGAGCACATTCTAGGCTTCCGTTTATTGTGATATTGTCACTCTGTTGTTCTATTCTATAGACTTGACTAACTGTCTATAATGTATAAACTCTTCACCTCTTCACCACGAAGGCGCTCTACCTCTAGTACACCGCGCGCACCAGTGCGAGCGATCCGATTTTCGCACAACCGCCCGTGGTCGCGGCGGTACGCCGTCAACCAGTACGTAGACATATTTAGTGCCTTCGCCGTTGTTTCCACTGATAGCTCAAGGCCGCCTCCGCCTCCACCTCTTTTCGGGCCTCTTTTTTCCACCTCTGATAGACCAAGGCCGCCTCCTCTGCTGTCGCGAAACTGCCGAGGAAGTGCCGCTCGCCCTTGATCTCTCCCCTCGCCATGTAGTACTTGTCATGTTGCATGCGCACACCCTTGAAGCCCCCCGCCCGTTTCAAAGAGGGCACCAGCTCAAGCCCCTCGGCTTCTGCGGCAGCCCTGGCCTCTTCAGCTGTGAGCGCTGCCGGTGCCGCTGTCTTCTTACGATAGCGCTTGCGCGCCGGACGCTCCAACCCCGCCGCCGCCGCCGCCGCCGTGGAGGGCGTCACCTCCATGCCCTCCTCCCCGCCCGCAGCCCTCGCCGCCTCCTCATCCGTGCGCTGCCTCGCCGCACCCGCGCCCTCATCGGCTGCCCCGATCAGCTGCGACGCTCGCTCGGATGCCGCCATGCCGCATGCCCTCCGCCTCCGCGCTGGCAGGCGAGCGCCGCAGCTGCACGCGGGGCGGCAGGAGGCTAATCCGGAAGCTTCCAAATTTAGGAAATTAGGAAATCACTTCACAGGACACGAAACAGCGATCCACACATGTTCATGCTCGCACAATCTACAGATACAACTGAAATCCACCGCCCTTCACCGCATCTTGCACCGCTGTTTTCCCTGCATCTCCCAAATCATTGCTTCCAAGGGAGATCATGGTCAGGACCGCGTTGACCTTCAGCGCCTCCGCGATCGCCTTGGCACCGTCAACGCCGATGTAGTTGGCGTCCAAGTCCAAGCGGGTCAAGACCGCGTTGACCTTCAACGCCTCCGCGATCGCCTTGGCACCCTCTGGTCCGATGTTGTTGTTGTACAGAACCAGGGTGGTCACCACCGCATTGACCTTCAGCGCCTCCGCGATCGCCTTGGCACCCACGTCCCCGATCTTGTTGTCCCAGAGCCAGAGCTTGGTCAGGACCGCGTTGACCTTCAGCGCCTCCGCGATCGCCTTGGCACCGTCCACACCGATGTTGTTGGCCCCGAGGCTCAGCTCGGTCAAGACCGCGTTGACCTTCAGCGCCTCCGCGATCGCCTTGGCACCCTCCCCGATGCTGTTGGCTGCGAGGTACAGGGTGGTCACCACCACCATGAACTGCAGGTCAGACGCGATCAGGATGGCGTCGGCGGGTTGTAGGCCCTCCTTCGTGAAGTCGGCCACCGTCTGGTCGCGCGTCATGCCCGAGAGCATGATTCCCTTCTCCGCGCCCATCTTGGTGAGCTTCTTGGCTGACTCAACGTCGAATCTGTTCTTGAGCAAGTTGCAGCTCTTGAGCACCGACGTGGCAGGAATGAGAGAAGCGACAAGCATGGCCGCAGGCAGATGGAGCCCCCTATTGGACAAGTTGAGCACCGTGACGCTGTCCTCGCGCAGTTGCTGCACCGGAATGCCGCAAATGACTCCTGAGCCCGCACAGGCAACGGCTGCGATCGTCAGCCTCAACGGGGGCTCTCCTTCGCCTGAGATGCAGATGTTGAGAGCATCTTTGGCAGCACCATGGAGCAATGAAGGGTGGCGCCGCCAGTCGCCCATGGCACCGCCCATCATCGGATTGGCAAGCGGCATGCCCCCGGCGCCGATGACGCCCATCTGCGCAGCAATCATCGCCGGATTCATGCCCATGCCCCCAGCGCCAACATATCCAATAAGCGCCGCGATCGTCGCCGGGTTCATGCCCATGCCGCCCATGCCGCCGCCCATCCCGCATTGCAGATTCGCGGCCCGAACGGCGGCCACATCCACCACATAGCCGAAGCCATGGAGGCGCGAAAGCCCAGGCAGCATCCGCCCTGCTACAGCCGCGTCCCCGGGCCGGCCGGCCTCGATGAGCTGCTCCACGTCAAGGTCGGTGATCTCATCCAGACGTGTGGGTACTGGCTGCCCGTCGCGGCGGCACAGGCGCGAGCAGAGGACACGTTGCGCCAGCGTCCGCCAAGACCGAGTCACGCCCTTGAGCTCCGCCAACGTGGCCACGTCCACCAGGCCCAGAGCAGCCTCCATGGCGTCCGCCGAGAACGAGGGCTGCTGCAGTGGCTCCGGGCGGTGACGTGGAGCTGGCCGGCTGCTGCGGCGCCTCAACGACATCTTCCGGTACAAATGCCGGCTCGGCGATTGACGCCGCTGCATCCGCCATCTCTATGAGGCGCCCGATGAGCACGGGCTTGGTGCCGTCGGTCGTGAGGCCAAGCTTGCGCAGCTTCCAGCGCAGCTCCTGAACGCGTATCCGACTGTAACGCTTACGAAGCTCGTCAGAACGCTGCCCGTCGACGGGCGCAGCGTGCGACGCGTGCTCCTCCGCGCTGCCAAAGTCACCACCCGCGCCGATCAGCGCGCCTAGTTCAGGAGCGCGCTTGCCGTTGAGTCGGGAGGCGATCGCGCGCTGGAGGTGCTTGAGCGCGATGGGGGCGTCGAGATAGAGGGCGTCCTCGAGGAGCTGGATGAGCTGGTAGAGCGAAGGCTCGTCAGAGCTCGGCCACGTGTAGTCTGGGTCGTTCAGCTTGCACACCATCTGAAGCGTCGAGGCCATGATCGTGGGCATGGGATAGATGCCATCCTCGGAGGTGGCGAGGTCCATCAGATCTTTCAAGGTGCCCATGAGTCGGGCTGCATCTTGCGACAACGTGACCTCCTCTCCGTCTCGCGCGTGCACGCGTATTTGCTCCTCGTGTTTGGCCTTCTTCGCCGTGGGCGCCTCCTCCTGCTCCTCGGCCGACGACGCGCGCATTCCGAGGATCTCCCGCGACAACGAAGATTTATCTATCGTGTTAGCGCACTAGCTTTCTGGACGACCTATCTCCTCCTTAGCATAGCTCGAAGAGCGCTCCGCGCTCTTTCACACCGGAAGTTCACACTTCACTTCCTCACAAAAATATCAACGCGTCAAGCGCTCTGCGCTTCGCCCTCTCGCGGCCGCCGTCAGGCTCCTGCGCTGATAGCTTAGTCCCGTTGGCCTACCTTATCTATCACCATTGACTCTGTCACTGGTCAGGCCCATCACCTACTTCAACGAGATATCACGAGATATGCTACACACGGTCAACGGGCGACCACAAAGTTAGTTTAGCGTCGTACAATCAAGGATTCGTCCTTCCATTCGAGTCATCAAACAACGGACGTGGTCGCATCGATTCCTTTCCCTCCTTTCCGAGCGTGTGAGTCCCATTCACAATACTTTCACAATGAGAAAGGAGGGGCTCGGAAAAGCGAGGAAGCGTCGCACCCTCCCATTTCTCAATGGCCTCCCCGGTGCCCTTCATCCAAGTTGATGCGTCCAATCGGCTGTTCGTCACCGAAGAGGCGAAGGCCTACCTCGGCGAGGTCAACAGCACTGTTGGTGTTGTTGCCGTCGCAGGCATCTATCGCACTGGCAAGAGCTTCATCCTCAACCAGCTGGCGGGCACAGCGGGAACGGGATTTGGCGTGGGCAACAGCGTGCAGGCTAAGACTAAAGGCATTTGGCTCTGGGGCTCGCCGCTGCACCTTGAGCAGACCGACGCGACCGACCCGAGCGCTCCCCAGGAGCTGCTCCTGCTCGACACCGAGGGCCTGCAGTCGATCGACCAAACCGAAGGGCATGACGCCAAGATCTTCAGCCTCGCGATCCTGCTCGCGTCCGCGTTCGTGTACAACTCCAAGAATGCCATCGACAATGCGGCCATCGACCAGCTCTCGCTCGTCGCGCAGCTCACGCAGCGCATCCTAGTGCACGCAGAGGGCGGCGGCGACCGCGGCGGCGCGGACGTGCTCGCACCCTTCTTCCCAAAGTTCACGTGGCTGCTGCGCGACTTCAGTCTCGAGTTGGTCGATGTGAACGGCGCGGCGCAGACGCCCGATGCGTACCTCGAGGAGTGCCTCCAGCCCTCCAAGGGCACCTCCGCCGCCATCCAGGAGCAGAATGCGACGCGCTCAGCGATCCGGACGCTCTTTACCGAGCGCTCGTGCATCGCGCTTTCACACCCAACGATGGGCACAAAGCTGCCGGCCTCGGCCCTCAAAGAGCTCGACCAGACGCCGCTCAGCGCGCTCAACCCCGACTTCGTCGCCGGCATCCAAGAGCTCAAGGCGCGTCTCTTGGGCGGAACACGTGCCAAGTCGCTCGGCGCGGGCGGTCCGGCGCTGACCGGTCGCACACTGCTCCATCTCGCCGCACAGTACTGCGACGCGATCAACGACGGCGCGCTGCCCAATATCTCGAGCGCCTTCTCAGCCGTCATCGCCTCCGAGTGCCGGAGGGCGCTCGACGAGGCGGCCCGCCTGTACGTCGACGGAGCGAGCGCGGCCATGGATCCGCCAGACAAGCCGCCCGACGAAGCGGCTTGGCTCGAGGAACACGCGAGTCTACACGAGAGTGCGCTGCACCGCTTCAAGGGCATCGCGATGGGCGATGGGCCAGCCGCTGCCGAGGCACAGGCCAAGCTGCTCGAGCAGCTCGCCGCGGAAAAGGGAAAGGTCGACGCACTCCTACGGGCACGTTCTGAGGCGCTGTGCCTACGTCTCGTGGCCGCTCTCGCCGAACAGTTTGGGCAGCGCGCACGCGAGGCAACGGCCGCCGCGCTCGCTGCCATTACCGCCGCCGACGCGGCCCAAAATGGCAGCGCTCCAACGGCCGCCGCGCCCACCGATGCCTCCCAGGCGCAGGCCCTACCGGTGACGCTTTCGAATCTCATGGCCGAGTACGAGCGCCAGGCGGCCGGCGCGTCAAAGGCGTCCGGGCGTGAGGCACTCCTCGCTCGGATGGTGCCGCTGATGGTGAGTTCGCTTGCGGATGTCGAGCGCGAGCAGGCGCATGCCGCCGCCGCCGCAAGGCAGGCGGCGGCGGCCGCGCGCACGGCGTTGGTGGCGGCGACAGGCCGCGCGCAGAAAGCGGAGAAGTTGGCTGCGACGAGCGCGGCCGACCTGCGAGCGACGCGCGAGCAACTGGACACCGAGCGTGCGGATTGGACTGCACGCTCGGCGGAGATGCAGCGCGCGGCGGAGATGGAGCGGGCCAAGAGTGTCACCGCCAACAACGAGGTCGTGAGTGCTCTCAAGGCGGCGATGGCGAACAGGGATGCGGCGCTGGCGTCGCTGCGCGAGCAACTAGAGGCGGAGCGGAATAAGTGTGCCGCCGCCGACCAGATGATGCTCGCGCTCCAAACGGCGTCCGCGAAGAAGGACGCGTTGCTGGCGGAGTATTTACAGGAAGAGATTGAGGACTCTGAGAAGGCAGCGGCAGCCCGGAACGGGAGTCACTCCAAGGAAGCCGAGAAGGCTCGTTTGAAGGCTGAAAAGGAGGCGGCTAAGCTCAAGAAGGCTGAGGAGGCTGAGGCTGCTAAGAAGGCAAAATTAGCTGAGAAGGAGGCGAAATTAGCAGCCGAGAAGGAGGCGAAGTTATCACCGGCCGAGAGAGAGTTCTTGGAGAAGGAGAGAAGGGCGCGAGATTCGCTTGCGGGCGCTGGGAGTCCGAGAGAGGCGAACAACGAGACCAGGAACCCATTTGATTAGCGGGAACAAGAGCGCCGCTGCCGCTTTGACGTTTGACCCCCCCTGTGCCCTGAGGCCTGAGTCACAGTTTCAGACCGTCAGTCGGACGGTCCGCAGAGGGTGCGCACAGGGAGAGAGAGAACTTTGTAACTTACCAAGCTACCTACACATTGGCAGGACCCCCTGAATTGCGGTGGGGGAATTTGAAGGGGATGTCGCACAGGGAGACCTATGAACCGAACTCTTAAATTTCGTGGTCTAAACATCAAAAATCGATCTGATGGATTCGATCCTTTTGGATCGAACGGATGAAGGGCGACGCCGGGGGCGTCCGAAACGCGACCTCGACGGCTTAACGAGTGAGGTTAGTAACGGCCTAAAACGCGTATGGACGATGCTACTGCACCATGGGCGTCGCACATACAGCCAATCTGGATGGTCTTCGTCTCTTAAGCCCGGAACCAGCCTGCGTTCTGCTTAGCGTTCTGCTGCTGCCTGGCTGCCTCGATCTGCTTGACGAGATCATTCCAATCACGGAGGTCGTTGATCAACTGGTACCAAGCAAGCCGCAGTCTTCGACGGCGGATGAACTTTTGGAGCTTCAAGGCCGCAGCTTTGCGAGCCAGCGCGGGCCGCACTCCTGGTGCGCCGCGCTGCTTGCCCATCCCCCTCCACTGGAGGCCGTCATCCAAGGACCCACCGAGCTTTTGAGGCAGGTTCGCGGGCTCTATCCACTTGTGCAGCTCGGGCGCATAGTCGGCGCCCTTGATGACCGTCTTGTCGCGTGAGCGCTTTGGCACGAGCGCCGCCACGAGTGGGCCAGCAAAGGACGCGGCGGGCGCGTTGATCAGAAAGTTTTTGAAGGTCGTCGTCGGATAAGCATCTTTGACTTCTTTGCCCACTTGCTTCACGAGTGCCTCGCCCTGCTTCACTTCCGCCGACGCAAAGAGCGAGCCCGTAAGGCTGAAGCCATGCAGATCTAGCACCCTGAAGATGAGGCACATGCGCCCCTGTCGGCGCGAGAGCTCATCGATCACCAGCTGGAGCAGCTCGTGCGCACGGAACTCGGCCTCGATGTACTCGGCTTCCATCTCGCTCATGGCGGCCGCGTCGAAGGCCGAGGGCACCTCAATGTAGACGAGGTTGCCACCCTTGTCCAGCAGCGGCTCGTAGCTCGTGACTGCGCTACCTTTCTCGTCGCCGGCTGCCTCCCCTTGGCGCACCCGATACCACGTGCGTGGCCGCGCCTTCATCATGAGCGTATCGACTGCATGTATGTGCGGCATCTGAAGCCCGGCCGCGCCGCCGCCGAAGAAGGCAGGGTTGGCCTCCACGAGCGCGTCACGCATCGCATCGATGCGCCACTCTGCTCGCCATGCTAGCGCATCCGTATACATCTTGGCCGCCTCCGCCGCGCGAAAGGATGTCGCGACCAGAAAGCGCCACATCCGCAGGTCGCTTGCCATCTCGGCTGAGGGCGCGAGGCTCGCGTTCGTGCGTAAGGCCGCGTCGCGCTGCTGCCGCATGTAAGCGAGCCCGCGCTCATGCGGCTCGCCCCACTCGGCGAACGGCATCGATGTACGCAGCACGGCGATCTCCGCCTCAGTAAAGTTGGGCTCGTAAAGTAAACTGCCCCCCGCCTCGTCTGCCCCCGCCCGCGCGGCTGCCCACTTGAGCCGCTCACGCGCCAACAGATTGTCAGGTTCGATTTGCGGCTCGGGCGCGACGATGCCTGCGAGGCACGGCTGTGTGAGGAGGCGCTGGCACAGCTCGGCCACCAAGCCCGCCCAGTCAGCAGCAGCGCTGCTCTGCCTGGCTGCCTCGGTCTGCTTGACGAGATTCTGCTGCTGCCTGGCTGCCTCGATCTGCTTGACGAGATCATTCCAATCACGGAGGTCGTTGATCAACTGGTACCAAGCAAGCCGCAGTCTTCGACGGCGGATGAACTTTTGGAGCTTCAAGGCCGCAGCTTTGCGAGTCAGCCTCATGTCCGACCTGAAGACGTCGGCTCGCATCAACACATCAACGAGGCCAAAAAAAAGGAAGCCCCTTCCTTTTGGGGGCGTAGTCAAGTCAAGTCAAGTCAAGTCAAGAGGGAGAAGCTACAAGTCAAGTCAAGTCAAGAGGGAGAAGTAGCTCCCGAGCAAGAATGGGCATGTATCTTAAATCTCATCTTCTGGCCTATTTGTGGTCAACATACCGCGCGGACGCTGGGCAAGCCCAAGGGCTGCACTGCGAGTAGGGCTACGAGGGCATCGTGCTGCTCGGCGCGTGCCGATGTACACGCGGCCTCAATCTGTGCCTTGGCTGCCGAGCAGCGCCAGAGGTCATCAAACTCGAGCTGGATCGGGTGCTCGGGGCTCACCGTCGGCGGCTGGTGGTGGCGCGGCACACGGCACACGAGCTTGGTGCCACCCGTGGGCACGCTGAGGGTGAGCGCGGTCAGCGGCAGAGCGAGCAGCACTTCCACACCGAGCGCGACCCCGGGAGAGGGCCTCACGAGCAGCAGGAAGTTGCGCGCGTGGTGCGCGGCGCTCAGCGGTGCCTCTGTCGCTCCGCTCGGCGCCTCAAGTTTGGGCCCTTCCGAGGCCGATGCCGCCGAGGGTGCGGGAGGTGCGACCACGAGCTTACCGTCGATGTCCTTGGCGGTCGTGAAGACGAGCAGCTGACACCTCTCCGGCTGGCGCATGTGCACCAGCAGCGAGCAAGGCAGCAGCTGACAGGTCAGACCCGGTAGCTCGAGCCGCCCTCCAATCGGCGGTGCAGCGCCCGCCCAGCCAGCCGGCTTTCCAAGCGTGCGCAAGTCCTCTGGGTAACGGAGCAGTAGGTTGCGAGCGTGGCGCGTCAGAAGGAAGGTCTGGATGGCCGCGCGCGTCGCCTCGAGCTCATCGCGGGGCGCGCGACGAGCAAGCGGCACCGCCTTGGCCTGTGCCAGTCGCTCGGCGGGTAGCAGGAGTGAGCAGTCGGAAAGGAGCTGGCCGAGTTTGAAAGAAGCGGTGAGCGGCAGCGGCAGCTGGCGGCACTCATACTCGACGAGATTGCCAAGGGACGCTGCGAAGCGCCCTTTGAGTGCGCGGCGCAGGTTGCGCGCGGCGCACGCTTGGGCGGTCTCGAGTAGGCGTGCATGACTCTCACTCAGGTTGGGTCGCGCAGAGCTGTCGTGTGTGAGCTCGAGCAGCAGCTCCACCGCCGACTGCACCGTCACCAGCCGCATCGCGCCGCTTCGGGCGGACGGCGCCGCGGCGCTCGGGTCGGCGCTCGCGTCGACTTTGCTCTCGACGGCCGTGCTCATGAGGTCCTCCTCGGGTAAGATCGGTTGCTTGGCGGCGCGCAGGAGTAGCTCGAGCAGTGCTTGCACCGCAGGCTCGCAATACTCGGCCGCGCCGTCCGCGGTCAGGCCAGAGCCCGAGAGCTTTGGCTTCGTCTTCGAACTGATCAGTTGGGCTAGTAGGCTCTCTGAGCGCAGCTGGCGGAGCGGCAGCAGCTTCGCCTGCTTGAGCAGCTCTGCGTGCCCAGTGAGCGCGGCGGGCTTGCCGCCGCCCGTGCTGCTTGGGGCGGTGCACCGGAGCGCCGAGAGGAGCGCACAGCAGGCAAAGAAGCAAGTGCGCTCATCGGTGCTGCACAGTGCCCCGAGCACTGCGGCTCGTAGGGCGTTGCGCTCCGGCCCGCCCTCTGCAATCGGCATGACGATGCCGTCTGCGTTGCTGCCGCCGCTGCTGTCGCCGCCATCAAAGGAGCTCTCGACGGACTGGCGCGCGAGCTCGAGGGCGTCCGAGGGGGGCAGCAGCTCGAACTTTGAGAACTTCACGTCCGCGAGCGCGAGCCCGGGGTGCAAGAGCAGCGTGAGGATCGACATGAGGAGCGGCGGGTGGCCAAAGACGCTCAGGCAGTGCGAAAGCACCAGGAGCGCTACCAGCCGCGGCAGCGTCTGCTGCATCTCATGCGCCACCGCCTCGCTGCCTACCCGTTCGCTGGAAACAGACGCGAGCGGCTGCACGATGACGGGCATCACAAACTGCGAGAACAGCGCTGCGCGCAGCCGCGCGCAGAGAGGCTTCACGTTGGTAGCAGCAGCGTCCAGCACATCGTGCACGAAGTAGAGCTCGTCGAGCAGATGCTGCAGCTGCCCCTCCATACTCGAAAGCTCGCTGCTAGTCGGAGGCACTATGGTTGCGCAAAGTCCGTAGGGTCCGGAAGGCACGGGCGCGGCCGCTGGCGCGGCTGCCGGCGCAGCGGTGCGGCTCCCCATGCTGACCGCGGCGATGGCTTTGGTGAGCGCGGCGCAGTCGGACCGGAGGGAGGCGTTGAGCTGGCGCGGCAGCAGCGGCGAGCGCGAGATGAAGGCGCGCACGGCAGCGTCATCGACGCGGCAGATGGAGAGGACGATGGTACGAACTGCCGTGCGCACCATCCGGTCTTCATGTGACCACAGCTTGAGCGCCTCCTCATAGAGCGCAAAGCGCGTCACCGTGCGCGGCGGGATCTGCTCGTGCACGGTGCTGCTCGCCTCGTCGTCGCCGGCGGGAGCAGCAGTTGGCTCGGGCTCCTCACTGATGAAGAACTGAACGGTGTCCTTGTCGAGGCGGAGCGCGATCGCCTTGAGGAGCGACACGTAGTTCGCGATGAGCTCTTCGTTGGTCAGGTCAAAGCCCTGGTGGCGGATGAGGTCGTTGATGTGGTTGTTGGAGAGGATGAAATAGACCGAAGGGCCGGCGTCGATGTTCTGGATGAGCAGCGAGAGGGTCTGCAGCAGCTGCTGCTTGACAGACGAGGGCGTGTCTTCCTGCTCGAGGAACCGCCAGAAGATGGCTAGCATGTTGTTCTCGAGAAAACACTCAAAGATGGCCGGGTCGTGCTGCTGATCGCCCCAGATGATGATTTCCGCGATATTCCGCAGCGACTCCACGATCTGCGATTGGTTGCGCTCATTGACCACGACCACGCGACTGAGCTGAGAATACAGCGAGCTCAGGTTGGCGAGGGTGAACTTGGTGCTTGGATCCTTGCCGGGCGGCGACTTTTGCTCGCCAAAGAGCGACGAGAAGAATGATGGGCGCGCCGGCGGCGGCGGCGGCGGGGGCTGCATCGATTAATATTCTTTTAGCCTGTTTTCGAGGGGTTTAGCAAGGAGTCGCTATGAGGCAACTTGTTAATGTACGGGTCTGGTCTTCAAGAGTCGGGTCGAGACGCACGGTTCCAAAATTGCCGACTCTCGGACGTGAGCTCATTAGGAGATATGAAGTTCTCTCTGCTGCCCTCCGTGTCGAGCGCGAGCCGCTCCGCTTCGGCGGCGTTGTTAGCTGCCTCACTCATCTTCAGCCCGTTGCAGCAGCTCGATACGCTCCTGCCCGTGCCGTTCCGGTCCGCGCCGGCCTTCGCGCGCGAGCTCTCCTCCGGCTCGGGCAGCCGCGTCAACAAGGACCCGAACTCGCTGCTTCGGCTCGGGCTGCCGAACCAGCCCAAGGGCCTCCGCGATGCACAGCTCAAAATCGAGGAGGCAGCCGACGGCGTGACGCGGCTGACGCTGCTCAATGCGGGCCAGGCGCTCAACTCAGCCAAGGGCTTGCTCAGTGGCCAGCGAGCAGCGATCCTCAAGTCGGTGCCAGACGCAGCGAGCGGCGAGAAGCTGTTCTCGACGATCGAGTCCAAGGTGTCCGATGCGTCATCAGCGATCACCAAGGGCGAAGCGACCGTGGCAGGGAAAGCGCTCGAGAGCGCGCTCCTCGACGTGTCGGCGCTCGAGGAGCTGATCGCGACGACATACAAGCAGGCAGCGCCGCCCGCGGAGTTTGCGAATCTGCCGTGGCTCAAGGGGCGTGCGACCGTCTCCATGGAGCTCAAGCGGCCCGACGGTAAGTTCAATGTCCAAGGCGACCTCTACGACAAGCTGCAGGTCTCGATGGTGGTCGACGGCTACACGTCGCCGATCACAGCCGGCAACTTTGTAGATTTGGTCGATTCCGGCTTCTACAACAACTTCAAGATCCAGCGCTCGGACGGCTTCGTGGTGCAGACGGGTGACCCGCAGGCCGAGGGCCGCCAGAAGCTCAATGGTTTCGTGCCCGCGGGTGCAAGCGAGGTGCGCAAGATCCCTCTGGAGGTTATGGTGGCGGGAGATAAGGGACCCATCTACGGTGCGACCTTCGATGATGATGGGCGAGGCGGCTACGCGGCGGCGCTCCCATTCAACGCGTACGGCGCGCTCGGCATGGCGCGCGAGGAGGTTGACCTCGACTCGGCCTCGTCGCAGTGGTTCTGGCTGCTCTTCGATTCGGATTTGACCCCGGCGGGTAAGAATCTGCTCGATGGCCGATACGCGTGCTTCGGGTACACAGTCGACGGGGCGCGGCTGCTGTCGGACGTCAAGGAGGGTGACATCATCGTCTCCGCCAAGGTCACCTCCGGCCTCGAGAACCTCCAAAGGCCCGCGGCACCGGTCGCCGCCGCTGCCCCCGCCGACTCGTAGGTACAGAGAGCGGAGAGAGAGAGAGAGAGAGAGCAATGGCTAGCTCAACGGCGGCGCGTCGGCATCGAGGAGGGCG
This sequence comes from Chrysochromulina tobinii, assembly GCA_001275005.1. Taxonomy (NCBI): domain Eukaryota; phylum Haptophyta; order Prymnesiales; family Chrysochromulinaceae; genus Chrysochromulina; species Chrysochromulina tobinii. The sequence goes on along the minus strand of JWZX01003269.1, from coordinate 30,805 downwards.
CGGACAAGGGCCCGCTGCATGAAGACCACGTCCTGAGGCGCTCGCCAAAGGCACAAGACGCAGGAAACCGCAACCCCCGCAAACCCGCGCACGCCAAGTGCTGGCGCCATTTCACATGGTCACACACACGCTCGATTGCACGCTCGGTTGCAAGGCTCCGCCGCATTCCCATTCGGTGTCTCGACCCGTTTTTCCAACTTCACTCCCCCTACATGTAAGTCTGAAGGAAGTTTCGCGCAGATGAAAACAAGATGCCGCTCCTGTACAAGAACAAGTTGAACGTTGAAGATGCGAGGGGTAAAAAGGGAGGGACCGAAAGGTCAGATCAGATCTCCGTGGTGCCTACCCGTGGACGATCCTTTCGGACCAAGGGCATGGCGACTGCGGCTTCCTTGTGGCCGTTGGAGCCCAACGTGTTGGCAGCGATCACCAACCCGGAGATCATCATTGGCACGATGGGATACCTCTTTCTCAAGCCGATTCTCAGGAACTCTGGCTTGGTCGACAAGAGGAAAGGCGCCTACAAGACCTCCATGATCCTGTACAACGTGCTGATGGCCGTCTTCTCGCTTGCGTGCTTCATCGCAACGACCGTGGCGCTCGGATGGGACCGTGGCTACGGCAAGCCGCTGCTGGACTGGGCGGGCGACACGCCGTCAGAGCTGTACACGAACAGCTGCCCGTCGCCTGTGTACAACAGCAAACTCTTCACCTACGCAGCATGGGCCTTCTACTATTCCAAGTACGTCGAATACCTGGACACGGCGTGGCTGGTGCTCAAGGGCAAGGAGGTATCCTTCCTGCAGACGTTTCACCACTTCGGAGCGCCGTGGGACGTCTACCTGGGCATCAAGTTTGCCAACGAGGGCCTGTGGATCTTCGTCTTCCTGAACGCCTTCATCCACACGGTCATGTACACTTACTACGCGATCACGGCCGCAGGCGTGCCGTACCCCGCCAAGCCGCTGATCACGCTCATGCAGATCTGCCAGTTCCTCGCGGGTTTCACCGTCGTCTACCCGTACAAGAACATCCCTTGCTTCCGCGCCAACCAAGGCATGATGATTTCGTGGATCTTCAACTACGCGTACGTGGGTGGCGTGCTCGCTCTCTTCATGCACTTCTTCTACATGGACAACTTTGGCGGAAAGAAGAAGGACTCAGGCGGCAAGGGCAAGGAAGCGGTGAAGGCGAAGGGCCAATAGAGACGCGACAGCGCCGTGGTGAGCAGCGAAGTGGCAAAAGTGTTCGGTCGCGGGCGGAAGGAGCATTCGTCAGTATGTGGGAGCTGTGGAACTCAGGAAGGACGAGTGCTGCCACATGGACTGGTACCGGCATCGAAACAAGTGCATGCTGAGCGGCTAGCGGCTGGCCTCGTGCCACGCTTCCGCCCCGCATGCAAGCTTTCGCATGCAGAAGCGCGCGTGCCCCCCCAGTGGCCCTGTGCGCGCCCCAGTGGCCCTGTGCGCGCGCGGGTCCCTCACGGTCCCGTGGGAGGACGCCCGGCGCCAGCTACAGACGGCGCCAGCGACAGGAGGGTTTGCCCGGTGCCGTGTGTACTCTCTTGGCCCCATCCGCGCTCGACCACAGGTGACTCAGAGCAGTACGAATGGTCAAAATGGTCTTAAAAGGTGCCTGACACTTGCCGGTGAGTTCCATTCCCTGATCAAAGCGTGTAAATTGAAGAAGATCTCGAGAAGAGTGAGCTGACGCGCGGTGGTGATATTTTTATATTGCCCGCCCCGGCGTCCGCACGGTGCGGCCGGGGAGCGGGAAGGGCGATTGCATGAACCTGCATGTGCCTAGGCTTCCCAGATAAACGCGTGTACAGATCTAGAGACGAGTGATGAGCGCGGATCAAGGTCCGCACGAGTTTGCGATGGGTTGATGGAGAGCGAGGGGAGAGTCAGAGACTGCTGGAGAGCGGCGTGCAGGGGACACCTGGCCACCATAGCCGCACTCATCGGGGGTGCGCATGTCCTTGATCATATCAACTTCTTCACCTTGAAATAGTTGCGCAGGTAGCGGATTTGCCACAGACCCATGAGTAGCACGGCGAACATCATGCACACCTCCACCCACAGCAGCCGACCGCGCGTACTCGCATTCGTCGCGTGCTGCTGGTCAGCGCGTCGGCGCATGTAGATCATCTCCTCGTACACGTGGACGGCCATGTTGCGCATGCGGTCGAGCTCGGCCTCGATGGCCTCAATGTGTTCCTTTTTGGCGACCGTTTCGTGGTCATCTACCTGGAGCGCGAGCCTGATATTGATCATCACCTTGCGCTCCTCGCCTGCGCTGTTCGAGACGCAGATTTTGTGCATGCCAGCCGAATGTGCATGGACAGCGAAGTGCCCTGTGAGCTCCGAGTTGGAGAAGGCCACGCTACCCGATGGATCTAAGATTTTTAGCTCGCATGGCCTACCCGCGGAGCTGCTGAGGCTGCTGCTGCTGCTGCCGCTCGCACTCTCGATGATCTTGGAGTTGCTCGCAGTGATTTCCCAGTCGCCCGCGACGAGCGAGCGGTGCGGCACCGTCTCGTGAATGCAGCGCGTGCTTGCTCCCACGTCTGATGCGGGCGGCAACGTGAAGGAGAGGCCCGTCGCGCCTGTCGCTGCAGCCAGAATCGCGAGGAGGCCGCGCATTGGCGCGGGATCTCTTTCCGTTCACAAACTTGTCGGCCCCTGTCGGCCCCGAAGCCAACACAACACATACACACATATAAAGTCGGTGCCGACCTCAGCCGCAAGGTCAGTGCCGACGAAGAGAGCTTCGTCAGGAGCGCCATCCTGGGCATTTCCGAGGCAGAGTGCTAGACCGCGTGTCCAATGGTGACGGCCTGCACCTATGCTGCCTGACAAAACCCTCGCCCTCTGGCTAGGACCCTGCGACCTAACGCGCTAGCGGCCCCATTTCGCGTGCAGGCGGTCATCAAGAACAAGCGGAAGAAGACCCGGACCGTCCGTGGTAACGAGTCGCACGGCAAGGGCCGCATCGGTACGCGTCATCGCAGCTCTCTGCAGCATCCTGCGCGGCGGCACACTGCGCGCTCTGGCGCGCTGCTCGCGCTTTCAACGAGCGGGCAGGTTGCACACAGCGGTGCGTTCCGTGTCAAAGAGGCTGAGCGCAGCGTGCCCCCTTTGCCAAACGCAGGCAAGCACCGCAAGCATCCTGGTGGCCGCGGTAACTCTGGTGGCCAGCACCATCACCGCATCCTGTTTGACAAATAGTACGTGCCACGCCGCGCATGCACTCACACTGCTGCTAGAAGCGCTGCCGCGCGCCGCCCTCGGCCGGTGCTGAGACGGCGGTGGCGGCGTAAAACTGAGGAAGACAGCAGGGCGGCTGGAGCGCTGGACAGGAGCGGCGGCATGTGACATTGCGAATCGCCGACGGTGGCTCCGGCTGCTCCGCGCGGCTCCTGAGGGTGGCGGCACAACCTGCGAGCGCGGGGTAGGGCACAGCCGGGGCACGTGGGAGGCGGCTCTGCGCGCGTGCCGCTTGTCTCCTCGTCTCTCTCGGTCGCTCTCTGACCCGATCGCGCCCGCCCGCCATTTCTGTGCAGCCACCCGGGTTACTTTGGCAAGGTTGGTATGCGCTACTTCCACAAGCTGAAGCAGCAGTTCCACTGCCCGGTGATCAACGTCGAGAAGCTGTGGACGCTCGTCTCGGAGGAGGCGAAAACGAGCTGCCCTAAGGGCAAGGCGGTCGTCATCGACTGCGTGAAAAACGGCTACTTCAAGGTGCTCGGGGGTGGAGAGCTGCCCGACCAGCCGCTCGTGGTGAAGGCCAAGGTGTTCAGCAAGGACGCGGAGAAGAAGATTAAGGCGGTTGGCGGCGCATGCGTGCTTGTGGCGTAGAGAGCCCACATCCCGCGCGCGACCGGACAGGGCGTGTAGCGTCGCCGATTGCCGCGACTCGACGATTGACTTTCCCCGTCGTACGTGTATGTGCAATTTATTACCAGCTTCGTTTAAAGAAAGAGACCACTTCGGCGCTTTGAGTGAAAAGTGGATGGTACGTTTTCGCGGCTTGAACGTTGGTTGATTCCGGAATATCAATATGCGGGCTACGGGTCCTGCCTGATGCCTGTTCCGACTGTTGCGGAGATGGAGTGCGCGCGGTCCGGTGTGCACGCGAGTCGCGACGCCGGGCCCGCCTTCGGCTCTTCTTCACGCCGTCTCACCCGCGCCCCTGCGAGGCTCCTGGCGCATGTACAGCCACGTCGTCGCCGCATCGACCGCGCGTCCAATTAGTTCGTGCGACCTCATGAACGTTTGCTGTCCATGAGCGTTTCATAGATGACGGCACTGCCACGCAAATGCACGGGCAGCTTCATGCGCTCGCGCGCGTCGCGCTTCGCCGCCTCGACCACCGGGTCCCCCACGTTCGACTCCGCATCGACAGTCTCGAGCTTTTTGTCGATGTTGGCCAGCGTCGTGCGAATCTCGTTGCGAAGCTTTGTTAGCTGCTTTCGCGACGACGGCGCCTCGCTCACCTCGCTCTTGCCAGTCCTCGTCGGATCGGCGCATAAGTCCATGAGCTTGAGGTTCAAGCCCTGCAGCTGCGCCATCTCAGCGCTGCTCGGGTCGAAGATTTCCTGCGACTGCTCATGCGCTGCCCACTTCCGGCGGAGTTGCTTCTCTTTATCGAGCTGCAGGGATGAGAAAGCGAGCAAGCCCTTGTGAGCGCACGGACGCAACTACTCGTTACGGCTGTGAAGAGTGTGGGCTACTGGGGCGCGCGCACCGTTTCCTTGTACCGGCGAGTGCTTAGGTCGTTCATGGGGGTTGGTTCAAGAGGGCGCTCGAAGGAAAAACAACTGGACGGGCTTTCCTGCTGTTCAACACAGCGCGATGAAGTTTGGTGAAGTTCAACACAACGCGCTTCGGGGGCCGCTATCGCATGGACGGAGGCGTGGCCGACACAGCCTGCTATAAACAGGCCGTTAATCGTCAGGGGGAGCTCGAAGCCTTACCCGCACGAGAGTAACGAACCAATCAAAAGTCAACTATAGGGCGTAGGGCCAAAAGTACCCGATCGGCGACACGCGGTCGCGCCACAGGCGCCGCGATAGGCGGAAGGTACCGATAGTGCCAATCGGGCCGGTGTTACCTGTTAGCAGCCGCAACAGTGGCCGCAGCGGCGCAGCCGCACGACACGCTCGAGCCCCGGCGCCAACCCGGCGCTCAATTGCTTTCAATTGCCGGCGCTAAATGTGAGCCAGAGGCAAGGCCAGAGGTGTGCATCAGGTGCTATCTGCTATCTTTCTGCCCCAAAAGATAGTGACAGTGTTAGAAGTCATGTGGTGGTTATAAATGGCTGGAAATTCGCTGAAAAGATAGTAGCTGGCTACATGTACGGCGCACTTTTTTGACCTAGGGGGACCTTCCCACTACTCAGGTAATTACCCCATAGGCTTTGAACACTGTGGGGCGCACTTTTTTGACCTAGGGGGACCTTCCCACTGCTACTCAGGTACGGTAATTACCCCATAGGCTTTGAACACTGTGGGGGTGGGGTTTCTTTAGGGTTTTGTGAAAGCGGCAGCCGGCACCGATCTATATGACATCGATCTACAGGTCGTCTAGGTGGCTCCACCGGGGACCCCGCACACGACGGCCAGCTCTGGGTTCCGCGCAGCTGGCACGTAGCAGCAGGAAAAATTGGCGAGCTTCGAGCCTTCGACCTTCTCGCGTGTTCATCGCGTGTCCTCTGATCCCGACTGAGGTGAGCTGATGTCGACCCCGCGGACGAACTGATCGCGACCAGAGTACCAGAGTGCCAGAGTGCCCCTACCGAGCAGTGTTGCTATTGCTGATTGCTGCGCTCGGTATTGCTGCGCTCGGTGAGCTGCTGCTTGAGTGCGTTAATCTTGTCCGACTTGGCCCGCGTCGCACGCCGAAGTTCCTCGTTCTCGAACTCGAGGCGCTCGATTTGTTGCATGTACCGCTGCTGCTCGAGCTGTAGCCGTCCCTCGGCAGAGGTGACGGCGCGCCGGCACTCACTCTCCGCCACGCCAGAGAACGCCATATCGGGCACTTGCATGCCCTCGAGGGCGAGCGCGAGGGCGCCAAGCTGCTCGTGCAGCCTCTCGGCGACGCACGCCCCTTCGGCCTGCCACGTGTCGGCACGCTTCATGGCCTCTGCTGCAGCCGCCGCAGCCTCTGCAGCGGCCACTTCAGCGGCGGCGGCGCGCTTCTCGCTCGACACGACGCTCGGAGAAGGGGGGAGCGGCGTCGAGGAAGCCGATGGCGAGGGCGAGGGCGGGCACGCACGAGCGGCCTTGGCTTCGACGATGGCGCGCTCCGCCTGCCGACGCCACTCACGGGCCTCCTCGGCAAACTTGCGCCCCTCCGCCTCGGCCGCTGCCACACGGACGTCGGCTGCCTCGGCACACGCCTTGGCCTGTGCTGCTGAGTCCGCCGCCGCCGATCGTGCCTCGGTCAGGGCAGCCTCGAGTGATGAAACCTTGGCCTCCCAGCTGGCGACCTCAGATTGCAATCTGGCCTCCCAGCTGGCGACCATCGCAATCGAATCCGTCGATCGCGCGCCAGTGGGCTCGGCTTCCGCCGCCGCCCCCACCGGTGCCGCCACGGCTTTCATGTCAGCGCTCACTGGCTCGGCATCCGCCGCGCCGGCCGCGCCGGCCGGGGCGTCCGGCCCTCCAACCTCCCCTCCACCCTCCATCTGCCTGCGCAGCTTGCCGATGGTCACGGTGAGCTCATCGCACCGTGCGCTCCAGCCCCGTCGGACCGCCTCGAGCTCCTTAGCGTGTCGCGCCTGGGCTTGCCGGAGGGCCTCTCGCGTCGCGGCGAGCTCCGAGCGAGCTCCTTCCGCCAGAGGTGTGTCCCCGTGCTGCACGGCGCTCCGACTCGGCAGCTGCGCCGTCCCGGGCGCTTGCTCTGCCGGGCGAGCCGAAGCCGCCGTACTGAGCGCCGTACTGAGCGCCTACGCCGAATGAGAGGCCGAGTGGCAAGGGCGGAGACAGCGGAGATTGAGGCGAGATTGACGAGGGCGCGCGCTCGGTGCCGAGAGGCACGCTCGCAGGGCCTCGCGCAGTACTGAGCACCTCTCCCCGCGTACCGCTGCCGCCAGCGCCGCCGCTGCCGCCAGCGCTGCAGCCGGAAGCGCCGCTGGCGCTGGCGCTGGCGCTGGCGCTGGGCCCATGGGCATGCCTTGAGTTGCCTCCGGTCTCCAATGGCAGAGGCCGAGGCGGAGGCGAGCGCAGCCCCGGCGAGCACAGGCTCACCCGGGCAGCCGAGGGCGGGGAGGCAGCCGACAAGGCGGCGGCGGAGGGCGGTGCCCACGACAACGCTCCGCCGCCAGTGGCCGTTGGCTGGGTGGAGGTGGTGGAGGTGGTGGAGGTGGTGGAGGTGGCTGGAGCCCCGGGAGAGGCTCGTGGGCGGGTGCTGGAGAGCCGTGCCGAGTTGACTCCACGCCACGGCTCGTGGGTGCTGCTCGCGCTGAGTGGCACTCCACCGCCGCCGCTGCCGCCGGCACCACCGCTTCCGCTGGTGCTGCCGCCGCTGGTGCTGCCGCCGCTGGTGCTGCCGCCGCTGGTGCTCGTTGTAGCGGCGAGGCGCGGCGAGCAGATACGTGCCTCCGTGTGCATGCCATTGGCAGGCGCCAGCACCGGCGTCCGCCCCGTGGCAGCGGCCTGGATCGAAGAGCTCGAGGGCGGCGGCGGCGGTGGCACAGGCGGCTGTGCGATGTTCTCGTCAGCATACTCATCGCCATCATCGCCCCAACGCCGTCGCGGCGCTGAGGATGCCTGTGCCGGCCGAGCCGCCGGCGCAGGCGAAGGCCCGAGGCTTGGCATGCGAACGGCATCACGTCCCAGCGTTACGACCTCTTCCTCGTCGTGGGGCGCTGTCGCAGCGCCGCTGCGCGGCGTGAAACGGCGCGTGAGCTGGCCGATGAGAGATGTGAGCGCCTCCTTGCGTGCCGTCAGCTCGGTCGACACGCCGGACAGGAGTTCCTTGACGGGAGTAAAGGGCTCGGCAGCGCTGCCGTCACTGTCGGAAGAGCGAGGCTTGAAGAGTCGGTCTGATGTGTCGAAGGAGTACTCTTTGCGAGTCAGGGTGTTCAGGAACATGCCGTCCCTCGGGTTGAATTCGTAGCCGTCGCCGTTGATGAAGCGTCCAAGTGATGCCTCCCAATGGAAACCCTCTAGTGGAATGGCCGGGTCGACGGGCGGTGGAGCCAGCAAGCGAGTGCTCAGGCGTGGGCTCGCGACAGGTGGACGTCTCGTCGCCATGGTACACGTTTTCACACCAATAAAACGACGAGAAGTCTCGTATTCATAGTCACGAAGGTCACACTCGAACCGGCGTCTTCCGTCCCGAGTTCACATATGTTCACAGGGCGCCCCCGCCGCGCAGGACCCCGTTCACCGACAATGCGCTAAGAGAGGACGGGCGGCCTTTCGGACGGACGCGGTGCGGCGCCGAGCTGCCACGTGCCAACCTGCAGGAATGGGACGCGGACGCGCCGAGGCAATGTCTGCAATCGCTTTAACGGACTGTGAGTCTGGAGGAACGCATGCCAACAAGATGTATGAGGCCGTGCTGCGTGCTCTGCCTCCTCGTGTGTCGGCCGAGGCTTGCAAGCCCATTCCTGAAGCGCCGCAGGGTCCTGAACGATGCTATCGGAGTGGGTTCCGAGCATGCGCTTGCAAGGCCTGTCTTGAGCAGGCACGGCATCCATCAACATTTCGTGAATTTCTTGAAGGGGCCCGCAAAACTCGGAGGATCACCGCCGACGACGTGGACGAAGCCGGACTCACGCCAGGTTTCACGCCTGGACTCGCTCCCAGACCACCAAGTACTGGCACGGCACCACGACCTGCATCTGCACGTGCCGCTCGACAAACAGCAGACGCCGCCGCCGAGCCACCATCGACACGACCTTGGAGCGCGCGTCAGCCGCTGCTGCGACCAGCTTTCGTGCAACAGGCTTTGCGCACAGCTCCTCGGCACTGGCTCACCGCGGGCGCTCGAGGTTGGACGCCGTCGAGAGGCTCGCCCGCATTTCAGTTTGAGACGGTACTAGTGGAAGCTGATGACGAGCCCGCCGCTCATCTTACAGCACGATCGCCCAAGCATGCTGAGTTGGGGCGATCAGGCAATGTGCACGCGCTCGGCATGACGACCGCCTCCACCGCAAACACCGCCACCTCTGGTGCTGCAAACAGTGCAATCGTCCCACGCCACCGGCCGCCGCCAATTTCTGCAGCAGCCATCTCGCGCGCGTGTACACGACCTCGGCTTGACTCCTCGGCACCAGCTTCTCCCGGCATCTCGCCGCACCTAAACTCGCAGCCGTCTCACCGCCGTGCCCCAATCCTTGGCACGTCCTCTCTCAAAGCGTCAGCTTTGGTGACCGCTGAAACCGCGTCTACTGTCGCGGCGCCGGCGGCTCCTGCTCAGGCCGTCAGCACCCTCGGCGACGCGCCGGCGGTAACGAAGCATATGGCGGAGCTAGGGATCTCGCTGACCCTCGAGCGGGAGATCCCGATCTCGCTGACCCTCGAGCGGCGGCGCGAGCTGGCCGAGCGCGTCTCCAAGTTCGAGAAGCGCCATCGCGACTTCAAGTTCTCAGCGCACCGTGCGCTCAAGGGGATTCAGCGCGACCCCACCTCGAGCGCGTCGGGACGCGCCTTTGAGCACGCACTAGTCTGCGTGCAGCGCAATCGGCTCTTCGTGCCCGAGGCCGCAGCGGCACCAGTGGCATCGCGCACGTCGTGTCCGCGCGACAACGACAACAGTAATGGCAATGACAATCGCGGGCGAAGTGGGAGCGGATTAAGCAAGGGCAATGACAACGACAATCGCGGTCGCGGTGGGAGCGGATCGAGCAGTACGTATCGTATTGCCGAGTCGATATGGCGCGGTCGCGAGAAATGGTCCGACTCGAAGGATTTCTGGGACACGGATCGCTGCCTCGAGCGAGCGGTGCAGACCGACTGGCGCGAGTGTATCGAGACGAGCAATCTGACCCAGTTCCTGCTCAAGCATGACGCCGCGATGAAGACCAAAGACCAGAGCAGCGTGCCTCGTTCCAAGCTCGACGCGTTCCTCAAGGAGATGGAGTCCGTTTTCGTAGTGAATGCGCGCTTCTTCCTGTCGACTTTCGACCACTATGCGACGCAGAGCCCGTCCGACGACCTCTTCCATATCACGAACCTGGGCTACTCGGCGTTCCTTGAGGAGTGTGAGCTCGTGGTCAGCGGGTCAGGCACCGCCGACATGGGCAACTATGACCTCATCTTCGTCGTCGCCAACACAGCAGTGAAGGAGGGGCCGTTGGTGAATGCGCTCGGCATCTACCAGGCGCCCGAGAAGAAGACGACGACGAAGCGCAAGAGGTTTGAACACAACTCTAAGCTCGGCTTAACGCGTGCCGAGTACATGCAATGCCTGTGCCGGGTCGCGGTCGCGCGCTACGTGCTCACGGGCAGGGCGAAGCTGACTGACGTGTCCGACGCTCTCGTGAAGCTGTTCGAGACGATGAAGGCCAAGTGTGATCCCGCGACGCGCCAGGACTCGAACGAATTTCGCGATAAGTATTGCTACACGCAGGCGACAGACTCCGCGCTCCGGATGTATGAGCCGGCGCTGCGAATGCTCTACGAACGCTACGCCAAGGGAGACGGCGATTTGGGTAAGAAGCAAGCGGAGTCGAACAAGCTCCTCTCCGTCGTCGAGTGGGTGCAGCTGGCGCGCGACCTTGCAATCATCGACGACGACCTGTCGATCGATGACGCGCGGCTCATCTTTCTATGGAGTCGCATGTGCGTCATTGACGAGAACGCGCTCAAGAGTCGCGAAAAAGTCGAGAATCTCTCCTTTTGGGACTTCCTTGAGGCGATCGTGCGCGCTGCGCTTTGCAAGGCACTGCCCACGGATGATCAGCTCGAGGCATCTGGGCAGGCGGACGCCTTTGAGTTCCTTATGCACCTCAGGGAAACGAGCCGCGAGAAGTATGAGAACTTTGTGAAGCGCGAAGACGGCGAATGGTGGGACACGGCGCGCCAGCCCACAGAGAACGCGGTGGGCCATCTGCTCAACCTGATGGTGCGAACATTGAATCACCGTCTAGGCCGACTCGAGGCGCAGATCCCTCCGAAGAGCAAGATCCGCGTCAAGCACACGCCCGTGCGCGTGCAAGGCGGCAAGGGCTCCGGCCTGGAGATGTCTGCCCTCACCCAGCTTTCGGAGGCGCTCGAGAATCAGCGCATGGTCACCCAGGCAGCGAGCGCCATCATCCAGTCGGGCTCGCGAGTGTGGCTCGCGAAAGCACGCCTGCGCCTGCAAAGTGGCAACGCCACGATGATCCAGGCAATCGTGCGCGCGAACCGCATGCGCAAGCGCATGAAGGCCGTACATGCGGCCGTTCGGCGCATTCAACGCCAATACCGGGGCTGCCGCACCCGGCTCGTGATTTACGACGCCCTCACGCAGGCCCGCGCTTACTTCATGCTGGTGAGCAGCAGGAAGAGAATGAGGCCGCACTTTGCGCGATCCAAAGCGAGCAGTACCTCCTCGCTGCCGAGCACGGTTGACGCTCCGCTGCCCAGCTTTGCGCCCACGTTTGCGCCGCTCGCTATTAAGCGCTCCTATGACATCGCACTGCCGATTGCGGAGAGGCTGCTTCAAGTGAGGTGTGTGCAGCAGGTCGAGGGTTGGAATGCATTGAGGCTAGCTGTGCGCTGGTCGTTGCCGTGCCCGCCCATATTCTGAACTCTCTACTCTGTAGATTTGTTCCGACCCGGCCTCAGAGCTCTGGGGAAACAAATCTACACGATAGATAGCACGATCTGACAGGCGCATTCACCACCATTCAGGACCCGATTGCTTTATTCGTATCTAGCATTATACAGCAAGGGCCACCCACTCGACTTTAACTCGACTTCAACCCCTTCGGGCTTTAGAGCGATCCCGCCCCCCGCCCCTACACTACCCGTACGAACAGCAACTTCTTGTGACCACGTGATTCCGGACTCGTCTCGTCGCCGATCCGCAATCCAGCTCTGGAGCCTAGGCGAGACATTGGCATAGGTTCCTCCGGCCCCATTCACTATTCACCTTCAAGGCAATCTCATGGCATGGAAGCTTACAATTATGCTCTTGCATCTTGTCCCATGTAGAAGCCACCAGGGTGAGAAGCCCGGTAGAACGTCATTGTCTGCTGGCCATGGCATGTAAAACTTAGCATCGTTTTCATGCATCTCGTCTACATGCTCCATGTTCACGTTCTCACCACCCTCCCGAGAAGCCCGGTTGAATGTCACCTGGCATGATGACTGCCGCACCCTTGACGACCTTCGCCTTCTCCGCTTGCTCCCTCTCGGCCTGCGCCTTCTCCGCTGCCAAGCGTTTCAGGTCGGGTACGGCAACCGCCTCAAAGAGCGCCTCCACCTGCGTCGAAAGAGTGCCCTTGTTGGGTAAGCCCACCATAGCGTTCGCCTGCTGGACGACTTCCTTCACCGGAAGCGTGTCTGAAATGCTGAGCTGCGCCCTGATGTAGTCAAGCTTGAGACGTCTTTCTGCTACTGCTGCCTCGGCCGCTGCCGCTTTCTCGGCTGCTCCCGCTGCCTCGGCCGCTGCCGCTGCCTCGGCCGCTGCCGCTGCCTCGGCTGCTGCCGCTGCCTTGGCAGCAAGCCGCTCGACCTCCGCTTGCTCCGCCGTCTTGCGCTTTGCCTCGTCGGGTGCCGACCCATCGGCTGCTGACAATGGCGACGCCTCCTCCTCGTCGGTTAATTTTCTCGCCTCCTCCTTGACGGCTTTTGCTTGCTGCCTTTCCTGTTTGGCTTTCTCCTTCGCCATATCGGCCTTTGCTTGCTCCTTGACAGCCTTGGCTTGCTTATCAGCCTTATCAGCCTTATCAGCCTTTGCTTGCTCCTTAGCAGTTTTGGCTTGCTTATCAGCTTTATCAGCCTTGGCTTGATCCGCAGCGATGCGCTTCGCTTCAGCCGCCGCCGCTGCCTCGGCAGCGATGCGCTCCGCCTCCGCCGCTATGGCAGCGATGCGCTTCGCCTCAGCCGCTGCCGCAGCGATAAGCTCAGCCTCAGCCGCCGACGATGCCTCGGCAGCGATGCGCTCCGCCTCAGCCGCCGCCGCTGCCTCGGCCGCGATGCGCTCCACCTCAGCCGCAGCAGCTGTCTTTGCTGCTTCGGCTGCAACAGTCGCAGCCTTGGTCGCTGCTTGCTGCGTGGCCTCGGCTTTGATCTTCTCGCGGCGAGCGATCGTAGCAGCGCCTTCGCGCTTCAGGAGCATCACCTTCCTCTTCTGCTCCTCGGCTTCGATCTTCTCGCGGCGAGCGATCGTAGCAGCGCCTTCGCGCTTCAGGAGCATCACCTTCCTCTTCTGCGCGAGCGAAGCTGCCATTTGGTTGCGCCGCTCGACAACAGCCATACCCGCGGCCATCGAGTCCCCCTCGTCGGCAACGGCCGAGGTTTCCTCGTCCTCGTTCTCCAACTCGGGCAGCACGCACTCGTCATCATCATTGCACTCGAGGCCGGGCGGAGGCGCCATGAATGAAAACGTTTCCTCTTTTTCTTTGGCCGGCACCGCCGCTGGTAGGATGACGGAGTCGATGATGTGGATGACGCCGTTGGTGCACTCGATGTCGGTCGTCGTGACCTTGGCGCCGTCGACCATGACGCCGTCCTTGCCGACCTTGATGGTGACCTCGGCGCCGTTGACGGTGGGCACCTTCGCGCCATCCATGGTGACCACAGTGCTGGCCATCACCTTGCCAGGCACAACGTGGTACGTGAGGATGGCGGCGAGCTTGGCCTTGTTCTCGGGCTTGAGGAGGTCCTCGATGGTGCCCGCGGGCAGCTTGGCAAAGGCGGCGTCCGTCGGCGCGAACACGGTGAAGGGCCCCACACTCTTCATGGTGTCGACGAGGCCGGCAGCACCAAGCGCTGCGGCGAGGGTCTTGAAAGCACCAGCGCCGCCCGCAGTGTCGACGATGTCGGCCATCTTGGGAGCTGCGGGCGCGGGTGCAGGCGCAGGGGCCATCGGCGGCGGCATTGAATCCATCGAGATTGACTTCGAGATTGAATCCGAGATTGAATCCACCGAGGGCCGCGCCACTCGTTCAGACTCCTCCGCTGCCGCCGTGCGTTGGGGCTCCTCCTCGGTGGCCGCCTTAGCCTGCTCGGTGAACTTCTCCGCAAGCTGCTTCGCCGTTTCCATGCCCGCCACGGCCAATCCCTTGGAGACAGCGAGGATCTCCGTGGCAATGCGCTGCGCAGTCTCCTGCGTCTCGGGCGTCCACAGCTCCTCAAGCTTGGCCGTCGCGTCCTCGTAAGCCAGCTGCGCTGCTGCCAAGGCATACCGTGGAACCGCAAACTTGAGCTTCTCCACGCGGTCCAGCTCAGTGATCCGGGCCGGCAGGGGAGCCTCCGCCAGTCGTGCATCAATGACCGCCGTCGTCTTTTCAGCTACCTTGGCCACAGTTAGCAGCAGCTTACCGAGCAAGGCAGACGTCTCCAATGTGGCCAAGGGCGCTGGCGAGGGCAGGGGAGTTGGCGGTGCAGGAGGCAACTGTGAATTGTCCACTTCAGCCTCGAGAGAGCGTGGCTCTGCCTTCTTTGCCGCTGCCATCTCTGCGGTCTTGGCGGTGCTCTCTTCGCGGCGTGCAATCGCATCAGCGCCTTCGCGCTTTAGGAGCATCGCCTTTCTCTTCTGCGCGAGCGCAGCGGCCATTTGATTGCGCCGCTCGACCACAGCCAGACCCTCATCGAACCAGGATTCAACAGTCGGCGACTCAGGCTCATTCAAGAGCCGGAGGCCAGCGTCGTACCATGATTTCACCTGACTTGTTTCAGCCATGCGGACCAATGGGAATGGGGAGCGCATTGCCGAGTAAACCTCGGGATGGCTGCGGAGCGCCAGCGGTGCGGCGGCTCGTGACGCAAGCATGTTGAGTGGATCTTCGTCCCCTCGCGATGTGCATCTTCCGGAGATTGCTCGATGACGGGTTGTGCCAAGGGCGTGTTTGAGTGTGAGCGTCTGTCAAGCCGGATCGCTCGAAATTTCAAACACTTCGCTTTGCCGATTCACAAAAGACGAGCACTTCGAGCACAAGTTGAGCACCCCCACCAGGGCGACTGGGCATACACTTGTTTGCTGCTCTGAAGCTGTGCGCGCCCCAGGCGGCCGCCTCGCACCGGATGCCACCATCACCGAACCAGCGTGCGAAGCCTGCGGGGGCTGCTCCGTTTGACCTTGTCCTTCGCGCCTCCAAGGACAATGATGTGGACACCATGACGGCACTGCTCGAAGAGGGCATGGACCCGTCCGCTACCAACAAGATCGGGCAGACAGGACTCCACGTCGCTGCCATTTGGGGCAACATAGAGGTGGCGGAAGTGCTGATTCGTTACAGTGCCGACGTGAACGCGCAGAATCAGTTTGGCATCACTCCGCTGCACATGGCCTCGCAGAGCTCCAAGCACGCCGTTGCCAAGCTGCTCATTGAGTGTGGGGCAGATCCGAGCATCAAAGCTGGCAACGGCATGAGAGCGCACGAGGTGGCGAAGGATCAGAAGATGCGCGAGCTGTGCGGTGCGCCGTCGCTCAAGGCGCACGCGGCCGTCATTGCGGACGACGTCGAGCTGCTGCGGGAGCTGCTCGCGAATGGCATTGAGCTCAGCGAGCAGGACGCCGAGGGCGAGACGCCGCTCCATCTCGCCGTCAAGGCCGCGCTGGGCGAGAGCATCGGTGACGATCCACTCGTCGAGGAGGAGGAGGCGCCGGCGGCCAATTCTGCTTGTCTCGAAATGATCCTCGGCGAGGCCAGCAAGAACAAATCCGCCATTAGCTCCACAGCCACCGACGACGCGATGAGCTTCGCGGTGCTCGCTGCTAAGCAGGCGATCTCTTCCCTCACGTCGGCGCAGAGCCTACACAACGCGCAGGGCCTGATGCCCATCCACATTGCCGCCGAGGCCGGCAGCCTCGCCGTATGCGAGAAGCTCTTGACCCATGGCGCACCGGTGAACGCGATCAGCCTCCGGACG
This sequence comes from Chrysochromulina tobinii, assembly GCA_001275005.1. NCBI lineage: Eukaryota > Haptophyta > Prymnesiales > Chrysochromulinaceae > Chrysochromulina > Chrysochromulina tobinii. The sequence continues at coordinate 14,769 of JWZX01003269.1, read as the reverse complement.
GACGGCCAGCATTCAGGACAGTGGGGCAAGAAAGTGGACGGCAAGATCGAGAAGCTCGACAACACCGACCAGACCGCGCTGCACTTGGCCGTGATCCGCATGGTCGAGCAAGCCGAGGAGGCTGGCGAGGATGCGCCGCCCGGTGACCCGAGCCTCGTGCGGCTGCTGCTCGAGCACAAGGCGAGCCCGAACTTGCCCAACATCGAGTGCGCCACGCCGCTGCACTTGGCGCTCATGGGTGGTCTGAACGAGGTCGTCGAGCTGCTGGTACTGGCCAAGGCGGATCTGAGCCTTGGCTGCAAGGCCTTCGGCAAGGACAACACGGCGCTCCATCAGGCGACCCTGCTGCGTAATGTGCACACGATCAAGCTGCTCACGAAATACGGCGCGGCCGTGGATGCCGTGGGCCGCGACGGATGGACACCCTTGGGGCTTGCTGTGCGCTCGAACGCCGTGGACGCGGCGAAGGCGCTCCTCGAGGCGAAGGCCGATGTGCATAAAGCAGCCTCGGGCAATGGCAAGACGCCTCTAGAGATCGCATCCATCAACAAGAAGCCGGAGATCACCAAGTTGCTCGAGGCGGCCGCCGGTGTCGAGGTGCACTGACCGCATGCTGGTTGGTGCCGCTGGCGTGAGCGGTGCCAGTTTGGCATGGTGGCGAGGCGCGAGGGCGTAGGTACTCACGATGCCGAAGACGATTTGTGCGAGACCGCGCCGCGGTGGAGATACGATAGATCTCGGGAGTTGCTTGGAGGTTGCGGGTGGCCGGGACGGAGTGTGATGACGTAGACGCAAAATAATGTTGTTCACAGCAGTGTGATCGTTCACAGCTCAATCCAACCGGCAGTATGGAGGAGACGAGTGTCAACACCGGATTGGAGAGGTGCCCCGAAATCGTCCGCATAAAGCGCAAGCGCGATGAGCCCGCGCTGAGTGGCTTTCTCCTCGGCGCCAAGCGGCGGCCTGCGTCCATCTCAAACCTCTCGGTAGATACCCAGCTTGAAGTTGCTGTCACGCGGTACCGCCTTGTTGGCACCAAAGTCCTGACAGGTGGGCTATTTGTACCAACCGCCTTGTCGGCACCGCCGCCGCAGCAGCCCGCCGCTGACAGTGCCGAAGCGCGTGCTCGGGCCCATCAGCAGAGCGCACGCGCCTTGCAGTCAGAGGCGCGATACCGTACAGTCTCCTTGCGCCGCTCAAGCAGCATTGACGGTGGAGTGCAGCAGCACGTGCTCGAGCTGCAGCGCGTGCCGCCCGTGCACAAGTGCGCGAGTGTGCCGTCACTGACTCGCATTGACGCATCTGCCACGCCGACCACGCCTCCCCCGCGACCAAAGTTGGTCCCTTTTGGCCCGCCACTACCTCCACAGCCGCAGTACGCGGTAAGCAGCGGCTGGCGTGCCCCCTCCACCTCCTCTGAACCCCACGGCGATATCTGGGCGGACGCGGCAGTAGCTGCCGCGCTGGGCGAGGATGCGCGCGCGGACGCGGCCGCGGCTGCCGCGCTTGGCGAGGATGGCGCAACGCAATCGACCGACGTTGAGCCGTCGTCAAGCGTGGCAGACGTGGGCGACTACGTGTACGACGAGTACAGCCTGGCTGCTCCCGAGGAGGCGTCGAGCGGCACCAACGGGTTGTGGGGCGAGCTCTGGTGGGAGGAGCTCGACGCGGACGCCGTGCGCGAGCTAGAGGAGGCCGACGACGCTGAGGGCTCCGACTCGGGGGATGAGGTGGATTATCCCGATGAGGAGGACTCGGACGACGACGAGGAGGAGGCCTGGCGTCCAGGAGGCAGGGAGTACTTCTGATGACCTTCATGCCCCGCTGTGCGCGGCGATCTGCTTGGCGGTGGCACACTGTGTCTCCGGGCGAGGCGGGCGTAGCGTTGCGGTACTGGAGGTCCCGCCCCGCCCACCGTCGACCGTGCGCCGTCCGCTCGGGCACGACCGGACCGACGCGGAAGTGAGAAGCAGGATCTCCCGGGGATCGTCGGGCTCAGTCGATGTATCCGGTTAGATCAAGTATCCAGCGCATGTCATGGGTTAGAAAAGCGTGTTCTCACAGCCGACTAGGCAAAACCTTATCAAGATCATGCGAGAGCCTGTGGAAGTACAGAGGACTAAGTTGGACTATACAGTATGGATCCTCTTCGCCCGCCGAGGCGCAGCGGAGAGAAAGACGAACGACGACGGCTCGACTGCCTCCCACGCGAAAAATAGGGAGACGCCTGGGTTACGCAGGGAGCAGCGCCGATGATGCCCTGTCCGCCGCCCTCAATGTACAGGCGCGCAGCCCTGGTAGTGCTATGCGGGCCGATCGGGCTCAGGGCTGGACGACTGCACTCTGCGCAACCCTCTCAGCAGCGCGCTCAGCAGCCGCCGCGTAGCGCAAGCACAAGGTGCAGCACGGTGCCACCCTCGATGTTGAAATCGCTTGCCTTCTTATCATCGGCCATCTGCTTGCCACCAAAGATGAGGCGCTGCTGTGGTGGAGGGATGCCCTCCTTCTCCTCCACGCGCTCCTTGATGCGTGAGATGGTATCCTCAGACTCGATGTCGATCTCGATCTCCTTGCCGGTGAGCGTCTTCACCTTGATCTGAGCAGACGCGCACGCCAAACACGGTCAGGTTAGCACGCTCGATCGCACACTGGCCGGCTGGCTGTGCGAGGCCAGCGCTGCGGCGCCACGCAAGCTGCAGGTGGCACAAAGTTGGATTGCGAGACAGGCCGCACGGCCGCAGCCGCTGCTCACTGCTGTACGAGCAGCCAGAGCCAGATCGGCGTCGCAAACTGGCAGGCAGCACAGAGGCCGCCACAGCTCTCGTGTTTACTTGCATGGCGCCTCTTCGGCCGGCCTTCGTGATGAGTATCTTCATTCGCGCTCGTCTAAACCCTGCCTTGTACATCGTGTAATCCACTATTCATCACAGTGCCACAAGGTACAAGTCTGTCTGTCACAAATTACTCGATTGAGTTCAGGCGCCACGTTGAGCGGCGTTGTTGGGGCTGCTTTTGCCTTCCTAACCGCGTCCGGGCCTCGCGCCGCTGCGAAGTGCGAGATGTCCAAGAAGAAGGACGAGGAGGAAGATATCGCCAAGCTCATCGAAGACCCAGCGCAGTTTGCCAAGATTAGCGGCAATGACTACGAGAAGGACATGCTCCACGTCGTCGAGATCTTTTGCACATGGTGCGGTCCCTCGGACGCTGTCAAATCGACGTATAAGAGGCTAGCTGTCGAGCTGAAGGGCCGGAAGGTCAAATTCTACAAGGTTCGCCCGCTCCAGCAGTCGGCACCTTGGGACGCGACAGCTCTGCCAATCGTGCAGGCACCCTGCCATCAGTTTTGGACGCAGAGCGCATGCCACCGAGCACTGGCGCATGTAGCGCACAACACCCTGACCCACTCGTGTGTATGCGTCCGCCCCTCGTGCAGATGGATGCAAAGCTCGTTCCCGGGTTTGAGAAGCAGGCGCTCACTTCGAAGCCATTCTTTGCGATCTACAAGGATGGCGAGATCATCGAGCAGGTCGAGGGCATCAACACGCCGCTGCTTGAGAAGTTCATCGGGGACACAATTCCTGAGGGCATCCTCGAGATTGAAGAAGAGCCTGCAGAGGGGGATGAGGATGACTGAAGCCGAACCAAAAGCCATTTAGTGTAAGCATCCCAGTCTGGTCATCTATGCAGCGCTCAGCGGAGAGCGTCGAGCATGGTGCAACGACCAACGTTAGAGAGACGCTTGACCGGGCTGGGGTCCGTTGAGCAATGTAAAAACTCTTCTCACCTTTTCTTAACAAGACCGGTTACACAGTTTAACCTTCACGACCCTCTTCTTCGGTAAATGATCGTGCGTACGCGCGGGCTACAAATATCAAATGTCACCAGGATCATGGATGATGTCATTTTCATCGAACCTCATTCTGTAACAGTTCCCTTCTGAGACATGCGTCGAGGTTTCCGTCCTTGGAGGAGGCGCCCTGGGTCAGCCCAGGCATCGCAGGCACGCGCGTCGACGGCAGAAGTGCCGCCGCTGCAACATCTTTGCGCCGCCGCTGCATCTCGGCCAGCTCACGAGTGAGGCGTTCGTTTTCGCCACGCAGCCGATCCATCTCCTTGAGAGTCTGGTTCTCCATTCGCAGTCGCTGGTGCTCCTCTCGCAGTTGCTGATTCTCGTTGCGTACACGATTGAGCTCCTCGGAACTGGATGATTGCCCGACGGTGCCAACTACTGGCTCTGACACCCACTCACGCACCCACTCTCGCCCGGGCACTCCAAACGCTGGGTGTGTTACGCGGTTCAGTTCTCTGCCTGGAGCGCCAAACTGGTGATGCGGGGCACGGAGATACTCACGACCGTCTTTGTTGAACACGGACGACGATGCCGCCATACTGCACTTCACGGTCGACCGTTGACGAGAGGTGTCAAGTCAAGTCAAGTCAAGTCAAACAGTAGAGATGCCACGGTGTGAATTATGTGAGGATTTCAAAAAACACTCCACGTGCTCACAAATTGTTCCTGCATGCAGAACCCGCCCGCCACGCTCCGTCGCACGTTGATTGGACCACTATTGGTTCATGGTCCACATCCAACGCGCTCTCGAGCAGTCGAGCTGGCGTGCGAGGCGCGTCAGTGCGATTTGACCCTCGGACCTCACTAGCCACAGGCGATGAATGGGCACGACGCCGTCGCGGGACGGGATGCGCGAATCGACGTGCGAATTCCTGCCCACCCCAGCTTCGGCGCTGTGCGGGTTACAGTTGCGCACAGTTTCCCCAGCCTGGCACAGCTATCCGCTTGCCGAGTGCACCGCACGCACGCGCTATCACAGTGCGTGCCCATCTCCAATCCAGCCACGGGATCTGCGTCGCTTACGGCCGCCTTCGAAAGCATCCCAGAGCTTGCTGCGGGGCAGCGTTATCGCTTGCAGTATCCGGTCATGGACTCGCGAATGCGGGTCACAAAAACGAACTCGTCTCACGCTCTCAACGTCGGAGGCATGCAGACGTGGCTGCAGCGTCGTCGACCAAAGCACTGGCGCCGCCCAGCACAGTGCATCGTGATGACCGTGCGCGACCCTGCCGAACGCTTTGAGTCCGCCTTCCGCGACACACGACAGCTACATGAGGCACGAGCGACTGGTGATGTCAATCCCCTCGACGCGGCGCAACCGCACAAAGGTCACGGCGACGCTGCTCGTGCAGCACATGAGGCAAGCCTTGAGAGAGGAGGAGAGCGGACGAGCACCGCAGGCGACCGCCAACGGGCCAGCGAGGTTGTATGCATCGAGCGCTGCACAGCCCGATTGGCACAACCGTCTGACCAATTACCCCGGACCGACGAATGGTAGCCTGTTCCTCATCTCTCAGCTCTGGTACCTGCAGGGGCTCAACTGCACCGAGACGGAGCTACACCTCGTGTGCACCGAGCGCTTCGAGAGCGATTGGCGGCGCTTCCTCGCGGCCTTCGGCGTCGCGTCGCCGGCTGTGGCCGCGCACCAGCACAAGCGGCATGACGTCAAGCCGCACACGCGCGCTCATCGCGCCGCGCGCAACTCGGTCCTGAGCGCAAGCGACCGGGCCTTTGTGCGCGACGTGCTCTACCCGTGGGATTGGGAGCTCTACCGATGGGCCTGCAGGGGAGGACATCAAAGCCAATTGCCGTAGTCTCGAGGTCTGTTGTCTCGAGGAGTCGAGATATCTGGTATCGTACTGGTATCGGGTTAGCCCCCGCCGCGGGGCTGTTTTGCTTAGAGGGTCAATGTAGTACGCATCAGCGAGATCGGATCAAAGCGATGGGCCTGCAGGGGAGGACATCAAAGCCAATTGCCGTAGTCTCGAGGTCTGTTGTCTCGTAGGTACGAGGAGTCGAGATATATCTGGTATCGTACTGGTATCGGGTTAGCCCCCGCCGCGGGGCTGTTTTGCTTAGAGGGTCAATGTAGTACGCATCAGCGAGATCGGATCAAACCAGATCGTGTTGAGTACGCAAGTCTTCGACACAGTTAACTTCGACCCGTCATTGCGACTTCGTCTTCGGACGTTCGACGCGAGACATGACGCGAGACCACTGAGACTGACCAGCTCGCAGCTGCGCGAGACCGGACTGGACGGAAGTCGGAACGATGTTCGCAACTTCCAACTTGCATGTTCGGATGATGTTGGTTATTCGCCGGTTCCCGTCCGATGTTACTTGGCGTGTCGCGGTACAACGCGCGACAGATACATCAGTGCAACTAACGCCATACGCAGCGCACGGCATTGCGGGCAACCCGGAACTGCGTCGGTGGGACAAGCCGAGCCGGCCCGGCCGGTGCCCACAAGAGCCAGGTCCGAGGTCCCCGTCATGTCCCCAGACCCAACCGAGGTCCGAGCCCGTAGCGATCCCGCATACCCCACGCCACGCAGTCCACCCCAATCCTGAATGCTACACGAGCTGAAGTACAAGCCCGGGACTTGCCGTCTCGCCCAGCACGAGCCCGACACGCACGTGTGTCGTGGCTCGTGCTCGCGCACGAGCACGGCAGCACGTAAAGTAGCACCGACCAGGACCAACGCGACAAGACAGTCACTACGCTTACCGGCGTTGCTGCTTGGGCGGTGGCGGCTGTGCATCATCGTCCTCCTCGCCCTCGTCCTCCTCGCCCTCGTCCTCCTCGCCCTCGTCCTCCTCGCCCTCGTCCTCCTCGCCCTCGTCCTCCTCTCCTTCCTCATCCTCACCATCGTTGTCCAGCCCCACCTCTACGAGCAACCGCAGCGCCGCCCGCCGCGTGGCTGCCAGCGCCGCACGTTCGCCCTGGACCAGCGCCCGTGCCGCTGCCAGCCGCCTTATGTGCGCCGTGCCGCGTGCCTCACTCTCGTCACTCGTTGTGCCAAGCCCCCTCATCGCTGAGGTCTCGTCCTGATAGCGTGCCTCTGCCGTGCTGATGGCGGCCACCGTCGCCTCGACAACGATGGCAGCGAGCAGCGGCTCGTCCTCGAGTACGGAGCTATCGAGCAGTGGTACACGAGGCGCGCCCATGCCGGTCTGGCCGCTTTCGACTTCGTTCCTACCGCCGCCGCCTTCGCCAACGTTCACACCGTCCGCGTCAACGCCAAGCAGCTCTGCAAAGTCCTCGTAGGGCATCATCAAAAGGAGCATCGTCGTGAGCAACGCATCGGGCAACGGCTCGACGATGCTCACAGCCAGCCGGCCACCGTACGGAGCGAGCAAGCGCGCACACGCAGCCTCTTTGGCAAACCATCCCTCGAGAGGAACCCATGGAAGCGACCGGCCAGTGCCGCCGCCGCCGCCGCTGCTGCCTCCGCTGGGACCGGGTAGCGAGCGTGTCACCGCCTCGGCGGTGGCCTTGGCCGCACGCAACAAGGCCTCGAGGGTGAGGAGCGCTGTGGTGGGCAACGCCGCCTCGCCGTCCGACGAGACGAAACCATACGTGAGCAGCAGCTGACTGTCGGAGAAGTCATCATAAGTGTGCACCACCTCCTCGCCTGCAGCGAGGTCGCGCTCTGCCCTCATCGAGAAGACCAGCGGCGAGTTGCCGCCACGGGTGATGCCGCCGCTGCTCTCGCTGCTAGGGGCGCTGCGGCTGGCGGCTGAGCCCTCCGTTCGCTCGACACTACGCTCGACGACGAGGGAAGTAGCCTGGCCAGCACGCGAGTGGTTGAGCATGTCGATGGCTGGGAGCATGTAGGGCCCTGCGGCGCCACCGGTAGCCGCCGCGTCGAAGAAGCCGCGCGTGCGCACGGCCGCACACGCACGCAGGAAGGCACCCAGGGATGGGTCTGGCCATAGAGCTGGATGCGCCTCGACGAGCGGCCGAATCTCCTTCGTCCAGAGAATCTCCGCGGCGCCAACGAGCGAGCCACTCGCATCGCGCAGCCCACTCAGCTCGTCGTGCACACTCGTACCTCGCAGTGCCTCCAGCTCGTCTGTCGTCCAGTGCTCGAGCGTGTCATACTCGCAAGGCAACATGCGCAGGTAGGGTGCCCAAGAGGAGCCGTCGCCAAGCGCGAGCTCACGCATCAAGTAGAGCGCCGTGCGAAGCACCGGCGAAACTGTGCGCGCCGCTTTGGGCATCCAACCGCACTCGGCGTCTTCGTTCTCGCATGCGCAGATGACAGCATCGCGTGGAAGACGGAGCAGCAGCTCACCACGCCGAATCGGCCCAACGGTGAAGACGCCGCGCTCACGCTCACCCGATGAGCGGCCGAAGAGCTCGAGATCATCGTGCACGAAGCCACCGCGCGAGCAGAGGTAGCTGGCGAGGGTGGTGGACTCGGTGCTCGCCATGACTTCAAGCAAGCAGGCAGGAATCCAGGGGCCCTCGGCTTCGAGGGCCCGCGCGGCCTCGTCTCTCTTGTGTGAACTAAAAGCGACCGTGTGAACTAAAAGCGACCGGGCGGGGCTAAGCTTTAAGTGGCCCGGCCCGGCGGCTGATCGAGTATGGCTGTGATAATAGGGGGTCCCACACGGATCCCCGAGCTAGTGGTAACCGCATCCGTATGCTTGTACGCCGGTCCGGTGTCTCTGGGTGTCGAATTATAACCATTGGCTGTGAACTTGGGGGAAATTATTAAGACGTCAGCTCAAGCTGACAACCGGCCCAATGTGAGCCTCTGTTGGCGGCAGCGGAGGCCCACTGGCCGCCGCCTCATCGTCCTCATCGTCGTCCTCGTCCTCGGCATCGTCGTCCTCGGCGTCCACATCATGCTCCTCATCGTCGTCGTCGTCGTCGTCGTCGTCGTCATTGCTGCCCGCCGTCTCCGCGGCCGCCTCTGCAGCATAAATGCGCTCCATTCGGGCTCGCCAGTCGCCAATACCCCGAGCCGCGTTCCACTCCTCTGCTCCTCCAGTCCCCGCTCCTCTGTTGTCCGCTCCTCCGCCTGGCGAGCGAGGCCACGGTGTGAGCAGCAGGGTGAGCCACGTAAAAATCCGCACAGTGCGTGATGGAGCTCCACGAGGCTCGGCATCGGAATCGCCAGCGAGACAAGTGCTTGGCGGAAGCGTGCCAGGTGGAGAAGCGCGGCAAGTCGGACAGGTCTTTTTCTCGTCTTGCCACGCTTGCACGCAGGCCGCGTGAAAAAAGTGAGGGCACCGTGGACTGCCGCGTAGCCTATCGGCGCCCTGAGCGAGCGGTTCGAGGCATACGGCACACATCTCTTCAGAAGCCCTTGTCGACATGCCACACCTGATTGCATCTGTGAAACATACCGTACGACGCGCATTCGTCACTCCAAAGCGACCACTTTTCCATTCAAACATTGCGGGCGATCACGAAGGCCTGTGCATCCTTTGCCATGTCCCATGCTGAATCCCGGCACCCCACCCCAATGCCCAATGCGCAATGGTTCACTCCCCAGCACAAGCCAATTATTTGCACAAGCGTGACTGTGTAGGTCCAAATCATGGTCCAAATCCAAAAAGGGATGCGCAGCGGTGTTTGCGAAGCGCTCGAAGCGTTCGTGGCTCTATTGAAAGCCACCGAGTCGGCGCTTGAGCAACTTATAGTAGAACGTATACAAGAGAGGACTGAAAGAGGACTAAAAGCGTTAGGTGCGGTGTGCCTTCAGCCTTCAACCTGCGGCGGCATGAACGGCGGGGCGGACCGGATACGCGTAACACGTAATTTTGATGGCGAAAATTGTGGTGGTCAGACTCAGGTCGCACGCGGTCGTTGGGGTGGTGTATTTGGCTTTGGGGTTGCTCGCGGTCGCACGTGCGGTTTTGACGTGGTATTTCGGTGGTATCTCGCGAAGTAACTCACTTGAGCTGCAGTCCAGCGCGCACGGGCAACTTGAGTTGCACTCGGCCTCTGGTGCTCCAGCGACATTTCGTGCCTCAATTTCAAGCCTCCCGCCTCGAAATCGCGCGAACGGAACACGCCTTTTTGGAGCACCACCACACTTGGGTAAAAGTGCATCCCCACAATCGTCTTCGAGAGCGCATCGGTGGGTGCCATCAGGCGCATGCCCATGGACGGACTCTTGAGCGATCTGCCTGACGCGGGGTCGGTCCAATTATATGCATGATCGGCATGCATCTGGTCCACGTAACGCTTGGCCTGCTCGATGAAGGTGGCGGGGTTGCCTGGCCCCTCTTTGAACTCGCCATTGATCCAATAGTTCGTGTGGAGGTCTTCCACCACGTACAAGCCGCCATGCGGACCCCATGCGGGCCTCGGCCCAAGTTGGCCGGAGGGCGGCTGGAGTCGGATGACTGGAAAGAGGTGCACCAGAGCAGCCATGATGTCGGCCGAATGGTGCGAGGCGTCATCGACCACAATGTCCAGGGGCGCGAGTTTTCGGGCGAGGTCCTCCATGAACTCGGAGTCAGAGGTTGCGCCTAGGTGGATTGTAATCTTGCGCTTTGGGTCATTCAAGCGCATGCACGCAGGGTTGATGTCGACACCGTGCAATTCGAGAGACTCGCCAAAGTACGACTTCCACATCTCGAGCGATCCTCCGCTCTGCACGCCCAGCTCAAGCATGCGAAGGGGCTTGCCGGAGGCACGCAACGGGGCGAAATGCGTCTCATAAATGTGAAAGTAGTGGCTGGCCTTGTGAATCATGCGATCGTAGGCTTTCCTCGTCGCTACGAAATGCTCAAAGTCATTGGCGAATCCGTGGCCGCCGTGCATAATAGGCGCTCGAGCATACGCGCTCGAGTGCATAGGAGCGCTCATCACCACAGGCGAGAACCATGAACGCAAGAAGTGTGATGATACCTATTTTACCGGTAAAAAGACACCGGTAGGTACCGGTAACCGACCGTATAGGTTCAAAAACACCGGGGGGAGCCGAGGACACACGTCCGGGCACGCGGTCACGGGAAAACACGCCAGGCGCCCAGGCCCAGGGGGACACGACACACGGAATCAGCAGCAATCACACAAACGAACCTTATCAGAACCGAGAACCGACTCACCGACACAATAGGATGTGACCGGTATCGGTACCGGTACCGTGCTCGGTGTGAGTGGTGTATTTACAGTGGAGGTTCCGCGTGGGGTATCTTGGACAACTAGGGTATTGACTTTGGAGCGCGCACGATCACGCGACCGATTACCCTGAACTAGGCGCACATCACAGTAAGCGCGCGGGGGTGGTCCTGTTTTAAATTCACACACACCCGGCGTGCGCCGACTCGCCTGTCTCGTGTGGCGGCGTTTAGCGGCGCGAGTCACAAGATGGATCCACAAGTTGATCTGCAGACTCTCCTGCAAGCTCGGCAGGGGTACCTTTGGAAGCTCGGTGGCGGCCAGGAAACGGGATCCAAGTGGAACCGCAGATGGTTTGTGTTACGCGATAACGTGCTCATGTATTTCCAGGCGCCCCGTGACTTTCTTGGCTTTCGCGACAAGCCCAACGGTGTGGTGCTCCTCGACGAAGCGAACGTTCGGCTTCGTGATGAGAAGACGGCGCGCCCATTCACGTTCGTATTGTCACATGCTGGAGGCGAGAGCGTGGTGCTAGCTGCCGAGAGCGAGAAAGAGATGCATGAGTGGATGCAGGCCGTTCGGACCTCGCGGATGTGCGTCTCCGACCATGCGGCTGCAGGCATGTCCGAGGAGACGCGTCGCGACTCCGCCGAATCAGACCTGGAAAATGCCCGGGCCAAGCGGTCGGACCCGGAGAAAGAGCTCGCGCAGATCGAGAAGGAGCTTGAGGAAGTGCAGTCCGAGCATCGGCAGCTGGAGGCGGAGAAGGACTCGGCCGAGAAGCAGCTCAAGGAGCTCATGGCACGCTTTAAGCTGCGCAAGGCGCTGCTGCACTGGCGGCACCGCAAACTGACGCTCTCGTTCCGATCCCTCGTGACCATGGTGTTCCGCACGCGCGTCGAGGAGGCGAAACGTCTGAAGGAGGGCTCGGAGCGGCGCATCTTCATGATGGATGCTGAGATGCAGAAGGCTGTGGTCGATCGGCAGAAGGCGGAGGCTGCGAAGCGCAAGTCGGATGAGATGCTCACCAAGGAGCTCACCCTCAAAAAAGACGGCGAGATGGAGCTTCGGGATGCACAGCGGCAGCTCGCGGCCGACCAGGAGCGAGCCGAGGCGGCCGCGCGGCGTGTGGCGGCTTTGCAGGCGCAGGGCGCCGTCGCCTCGCTGGGCGTGCGCGAGAAGGACGACGTGCTCAGGCTGATGGAAGAGATGCACGCGTTGTCGGCGCAGACCGACCAGCTGACACTGAGTCTGAAGCGCCGCGTTGGGGGCTCGAAAGACCCATGAGGCATCGACAAGGCATCAGCATGATTCTCTGTGGACCCCCTTCCGTTCCCGCGAACCCTTCGCCGCCCTCGTCTGCGTCGCCTATGATGGTCTCTGGACCAAGCCCGTTTTGGCGAGGGGTTTCGGCCGGAGACAAGGCTCTGCAAGCACTCCATGGATCTATCCTAATATGGATCTATCCCGCTCTTCCCCCGATCTCCCCCGCTCTCCCCCCACTCTCCCCCGCCTCCGGCTCGCATCTAATATGGTCCCATTTTACCGAGCTGGTCACGGCTCTTTCGCCCTGGCAAGGGGTCCTCACTTATGTGGCATGCGTGGGGAATTTCCCTATTCCCAAGGCGCCGCGTATGATGCTGTTACAGTCAACGAAGGCATGACGCATGAGTCGTGAGCGCGTGTGGTCTGGTGTGTGTTTGGCCGTCTCGTTGTGCCATCGGCTTCGCACACATGGTAAGGTCTACTGCTGCCCATGTGCTGTGAGAGTAAACTCTGGTGAACGGAGTTACCACAGCTCTCATCGGGACATCGCGATAACTTTTAGTCGTGAGCGCGCGAGATCGAGGTGTGAATTCACAGAAATTTACGCCGGCTACGGCGTACGTCGACGTGGGAATTCACAGATGTTCACCCCAAACAATGGCAGGAGCTTCGGAGAACGCGCGAGAGATAGAATTTCTTGGTTTCGTGTCGCGTCTGTCGTGTTAACGTTCACACAAGCAGAATTTGCGAGCACATATGCCGCAGTCGTGGAACTGGCCCGCGGTGCGCACGACCGTGCGCGTGCTCTTACGGCAGCCGTCGCTCGCCGTGCCGCACGTCGAGGTCGCCGACATTCGTCAGCTTGATTTTCGCCGGCTGCGGGCGGCCGGCTGCGAAGCTGTCATATTTGACAAGGACAACACGCTGACTGTGCCGTACTCTGACGCAATTGAGCCGATGCTCGTGGCCGCACTCCGCGAGTGCCGCGAGGCCTTCGAAGGAAGGGTCGCCGTGCTGAGCAATTCTGCGGGCACGCCTGACGACCCTGGCCATGCGACCGCCAACCGCCTCGAGCGCTCGCTCGGTGTACCTGTGCTGCGTCGGCCAGAGAAGAAGCCGCGAGGCTTCGAGAGCGTTCGTGCGCACTTTGGGAACGTCGACCCGGCGCGCCTGGTCATGGTCGGCGACCGATACTTTACCGATGTTACGTTTGGAAACCTGCACGGCATGCTGTGCGTGCGGACGGCCCAACTGACCAGCGCGGGCGACAACCCGGTCGCACGTGTAATGCACATGTTTGAGGTGTGGCTCGTGGCGCTCTACCGTTGGCTGCGCGTACGGCCACCGCCACATCGGCTGCTGCCAATCGCGTCTGAATTCGTCCGCATCAAAGCGCCAGTCATTCGAGGACGTGGCGACTAGGATGATGACTGGCTGTCGAGGTGTCGAGGCCGTGTCGCATGTCGGTGATGCGGTGCGCTGGTGTCTCGAATCCTCGTTTTTCTTTAGATTTTTCCTTCTTCGGAACGCAACGGTAAAGGTTCAGGTGTGAAACCGCAACGCGACACATCCTAGACGCATTCCGCGTGGTCTGCACACGTCGAACGCGCGCGTGTTCTGTTCGTGCGCGTCCAGTCGTTGGATGACCATGCGGAAATCATCGCGTGCGAAACGAAATACACGCGGCACGAGGACCAGGACGGAGAGAAAACACGATGAAGTCAGACCGCGTACGTCGGGCACGACGCAATAATGCGCCCCCTTTGGTTGTGGAAGAGAATATGAAAACACTACGAGCCGTGGCTCGCGGTCCGTTCGATTTTGCGAGCCGAGCCCATCTCATGTATAACTCACTTGCTCGCCCCATATACCTCACTTGCTCGCCCCATTGAGCTGCCACAACTTGGCATTCAAGACGGTGGCGAATGTGAGCCACGCAATGTAGGGCAACAGCAAGAGGGCGGGCAGCGCAGCATTCGCGGCCTTCCGGAACTCGAGGGCCGTCCAGCATGCAGTCCCGAGGAGGCCGCATGAGACAAAAAAGCCGGCGCGTATGCGGTGCAGGCCGAAGAAGACGGGAGCCCAGCCAAGGTTCAAAGTTGCGTTGATGACGTAGGCGAGGAAAGGCTTCGGAAGCGCACGTGGGTTGCTACCAAGTACCAGTGCGCACGAGAGGCCGATCAACGCGTAGAGCGTGCTCCACACAGGCGCAAACAGCTTATCTGGGGGACTCCACGTTGGCTTGGCAAGATTCTTGTACCACGGGTTGAGGTTCTTGACCACGAAGACTGCAGGCAATGCTCCAGCGGCGACAGTTCCGCCGATCCACGGCACCGCAATAGCCGGCGCGAGCATTTTGGGATAGTCAGTCGACTTTATCGTCCACGTCTGGCCATTTTTGGCAGAACGGAGCACACTTGGTTGGGCGGGCAGCAGCGCCGCCGACGCCGTCAGCCCGACCATGAAGAGCTTCATCCTCAGTGCAGCGCCAAGTGTAGCACCGCTCAATACAGTGAGTCTCCGCGACATTGCGACGGGGGGGGAGGGGGGGGGGGGGGGCCCGGGGAAA
>JWZX01003268.1:0-40211 GCA_001275005.1 Chrysochromulina tobinii | reverse complement strand
CCCTCCCGGACACCAAGGAGGGTCTCGGAAATCCGGACATGTCAGGAATCTTGCTAGATTCCCCCACTTTACTGCTCAGTTGGCCCCTTTTCTATCCTTAACGTACAGCGCGCGCCACTTGTCAGACCATTGTTCAAGGACGCGTGACTGCGCGTACATACGCGCGCTCACCGTCTCCGTCCGTCTCGCCCGGCGGCGACGACCGCGGGCACGCGTCGGTGACGGTCTTCTCTCTCTGACTCTCCCTCACGCTCAGAGAGGCACGAGACCCTAACGATAGAAACTTGCATCTGCGGCAGCCGTCTGATGCAAGGCCGTAAGTGCTCGTTACTCCTTCTCGTCCTCGTCCTCTTCTTGCTGCTCCTCGTCATCCTCATCCGCCGCCAGGTCTGCCTCCTCGTCATCCTCCTTCATGTGCGCATCATCCTTGGCCGCGTCCTCGGCCGCCTGCTGTGGGCCCTTGACGGCCTTCTTAGCCGCCTGTTCAATTGAGCGCGCCTTCTCACCTTCGCGGAAGGCGGCGATCGATGACTCGACCGACGGGATCAGGTCGTCGAACTCGAGGTCACGCAGCGCTGCGAGGACGTCGGCCCCAGTCACCGTGCTGCGGCTGTTCTCTTTTGCGATGTCGGAGGCAATCGTGGTGAGGTAGAGGATAAAGAGCGAGCAGGCCTTGCCGAACGCCTTCTTCGTCTCCGTGCCGACCATGACGCCATCTGGCAGCTTTGACCGAATAATGCGCATGATCGGAGCCAACGGCAGTGCGAGCACGTCGGGCACAGGCGCGGTCGGTACCTCCTCAATGTCCTTGCGGGCACGCTTCTGGCCGCTCGCACCACCCGAGGAGGCAGCAGCGCCGGCAGCAACGGGAGGCTCGGCAGCAGCAGCCGACATGATCGACCCGGGCGCGCACTCGACCTTCGCGGGTTGACATGAATTCACACCTACACGGAACTTCAACAAAACTACCGAAATGAGACACATGCAGACGGAGAGCTGAGAAATAGTTAGAAAAAGAGAGAGTGCGGCGACCCATGAATTTCGGTTCACGGCATTTTCATTGGAAAAAGAGGGGCCGATTGGGTCGCGTGGCCTTGCCTTCTGCACTCCAGCATTTGCAGCATGCCCGAGGCGGGAGGAGTGACAGTCAAGGACGTCTCGTCGCACGACTTCGTGATCGCGTACGCTGCTCACCTGAAGCGTATCGGCAAGATCGAGGTCCCCAAGTGGGCGGATCTCGTCAAGACCTCGGTGCACAAGGAGCTCGCTCCGTACGACCCAGATTGGTACTACATCCGTGCCGCTGCCATCGCGCGCCGCGTGTACCTGCGAAATGGCATCGGCGTTGGCGCGTTCAAGCGCATCTTTGGCGGCCGCCGCATGCGCGGCACCATTCCGGAGCGTTTCCAGTCTAGCTCGGGCTCCATCGCCCGCCACATCCTCAAGGAGGTGCGCTGCTCGCCATTGCCCGCCGACAGCGCGCCGGTTGCGCGCCGCGGCGAGGAGGGCCCCGTGCCCCGCCATGAGCGTCCCGGCCGGCACCACCTTCGGGCTCGTGGGCACGCCCCCCATGCCCCCGGGGGGTCTTTCCTGGCGTGTTGTCCTACGTCTACCCCCCCCCGCGGCGGCGACGGTGCTACACCAACGTTTCTGGAAGATCCGGCGCGCTCGTGGGCTTCGTTCGGCCGGCCCTGATCTGCGCCTGCGTGCACGCCGCTGCACACCACCCTTGGCACCTCTGACCGCTGGCTTGTCCCCACCCCCCTCTCGTCCTCGCAGCTCGAGAAGCTGAAGATTGTGGAGAAGGTGCCGAACGCGAAGGGCCGCCGCATCACGGCGCAGGGGCAGCGTGACCTCGACTCGATTGCTGGCCAGATCTCCAAGTAAGCGCGCCTTACCGGGCGGCCGGCGCACTCGCACAGAGCGGGGGCTCGCCGCCAGCTTGTTACAGGGACAAGCTCGTACGTAGCGCGGTGGTGGTGTCGGATAGCGATCATCTCTCTTCAACAGTATCTGCGGCCGGCGTGCCGTCAAAATTACAAAATCGCGACCAGTTTTGGTCTGCTGCTCTAACAGATTCACTCCATCCTTTAAAATTGCCTGTAGTCTCGTTACTCTATAGACTATACGGGAATACGGCACGCCGCCGCGCCGGCCTTCCCAGCGCTCCCGGGTCCGTCCACCCAGCACACCGAAGTCCGGACGGGGACGGGAGCGAGGGGGTCGGGAGTCCGCAGAGACCGGGCCGGCGGGGGAGAGGCTGTGAATCGGCCGGCGGGGGAGTGGCGCCGATTGGCGACGGTGCGGCCCTACCCAGCACTGGCACCGGACCGGTTCCGGGGCCGGTATACCGGTGGCTAGGCGACGGCTGGTTCAGCCTCGTAAGAAAAGTACACGGCGGCCATCGCCTTGGCCACGTCAGGCACGGGCGGCGCCTCGCCCTTGTTGGCGGTACCCAGGCTTCGCGCGCGCATGGGTGAGGCGTCGGGCGCCGCCGCCTCGGCACTGCCCTTGGCATCGCGTTTCGCACGCATCTTGTTGCCCGCGTACTGCAGGCGCGAGATGCGCCAGCCCTCATTCGCCTCGTCCCATTCGGAGCAGCGCTCAATCTTCGAGAGCTGATCGAGCGGAATGTAGCTCGTCATGATGAGCTGCTTGAGCGCCTGCTGCTTCGAGAGCTTGCGGATCGTGTCGAGGATGTCCTCCTTCTCACGATTGTACTCCTGCTGCAACTCGAGGATCTCCGCCTGTGCCTGCTTGAACTTGGCGAAGAGCTTTTTGAGCTTCGCCGTTTTGTCCTCGACCTCCTCCTGGAGCGACTTGTATTGGCGCTCCTGGCCGAGGCTCACCTCCTCCTCCAGCTCGAGCTTCTTCTGCAGCTCCTCCTCCTCTCGCCGCTTCGCCTCGATCTCCTCGTCGAGGCGCAGCTGCTCCTGGCGCAGCTGATCGTCGCGGTCGAGCAGCGACTGGCCGCCCACGAGCAGCTTCGCCTCGAGTTGCTTGAGCCGATGAGCCAGCTTGATCTGCGTGTCGCGGTCCTTGCGAATCTGGGTCTTCATGTCCGCCAGCTGCTGCGTGAGCGCGTCGCGCTGCTCCTCCTTACGCCTCATCTCCTCCCGGAGCGCTGCGCGGTCCGACTCGTGCGCGGTGAGGAGCTCCTGTTTGATGCGCTCTACCTCCTCATGCGCCACGCCCACCTCGACCTCGACCTCCTTGATCACTTCCACCTCGCGGTCCACCTCGACTGTGACGATACGCTCGACCTCCTTCTCGACCTCGACGAACCGCTCGACCTCGATCTCCCTCACGACCTCGACCTCCCTTTCGACCTCGATCACCTTCTCGATCTCGACGATCTTCTCCACCTCCTTCTCCACCTCGACCACGTTCTCGATGATCTTATCCACCACCGGGCGCAGCTGCTTCTGGCCGGATTCGTCAATGTACTCCTCCATCGGCGCGCCGCCTGCGTCTGCCAGCGCCGCCTTGAGCCGCGCAATTTCCTCCTGAAACTCGCGAAGCATCGCGTCCTTCGGGTCCTCGTTGATCTTGGGCTTGTTCTTGATGTCCTTGGCGCGGTTGGCATACCGCAGCGTCGACATCGTTTCGTCAAAATTCCAATCCGCCGGCCCGAGATTGGCCACCATCACGGTCTTCGTGTTCCCGCCAAGCGAGTCTTGCAGCAGGCGCGTCAGCCTCGAGTCGCGGTACGGGATGTGCGAGCTCTTGCCGTCGACGAGGGCCGAGATGCAGTTGCCGAGCGCCGAGAGCGACAAGTTGATCTTGGTCGCCTCCTTGAGTCGGTCGCCGCTCGCCTGCGTCTTCGACTGGCGCTCGGAGCCCGCCAGGTCGACGAGGTTGAGCTTGCCCATGCGGATGGCGGACGTGCCGTCCTCGCGCGTCTCGCACGACTCGACGGTGATCGTGTAGATCGAGTGCGAGCGGGACGAGTCCTGGTTCATGGCCGTTGCGCCCACGTGCCGATTCTTGGCGCCGAAGTCACGAAGCTTGTCGCACTCGCGAGTCGACTTGACCACGTACGACGTGAGGTCACGCACGTACACACCCGCGTCCGGGTTCTCCTTCAGCTCGAGCTTGTTGGCCGTGTTCTTCGAGAGCAGATCGCGGATCTCCTCGTTGTAGATCTCGAGGTAGGAGGCGCGCACGAGGAACTCGGTATTCTGGCCGCCACGCGCCGCGATGAGATCGAAGATCTGCTGGAAGGCACGCGGGATGATGCCTCGCAGCTCGGGCGGATCGTTGACGCCCTCCATCGTGAAGGTCTTGCCGGTGCCGGTTTGGCCGTAGGCGAAGATGGTGCCGTTGAAGCCATCGATGACGGATTCGACGATGCGCGATGCCGTATTCATGTAAATGTACTCCTGAGTCACGCTCTCGTCGTACACCTGATCGAACGTGAACGTCTTTGGCGGCTCGTTGCTGCCGATTGGCGACACTACGCAGGTGCCGTTCTTGGGATCCACATGGACGATGCGCTCGCGCCCATCGCCCCGTTCCTTGCTGTTCAGCGGGCGGCAGCGCACACACACACGCACGCTCTCCTCCTTCTTGCCGCCGTACACCGGATCGCGCATGTCGTTGACCGCGGCGACGGCCTTCGCAGCAGCTCTCAATTCGTCCATGACCACAACAGGAGTAGCGGCACGAGCGGCACGAGCGGCGCCAGACAGCGACACGATAGAGTCGGCCCGCACCGTTAGGAAGAAGAGGCTGTCCTATTGCTGTGAAATGGACTTGGTTTTGAGTTTCTTCGCTAAATGTACATGTACCGCATGCCCGAGTTACTTGGCTGGTGACGTGACTGTACATGTGGACTGTGCTGTGTGACCGAAGTCGCTGTGTATCGGAAGGGGCCCCTGTAATGCCGACCACGTCGGCCAATGCGGTGGTTGTGATCCCGTCGCGCTTCGGCTCGTCGCGCCTACCCGGCAAGCCGTTGCTGCGCATGCTCGGTGGTGCGCCCATGATCGCTCACGTGGTGCGCGCGGCGCTCGGGGCGCGGTCGGTGAGCCGCGTGCTCGTCGCCACGGACCATGAGGAGATTGCCGTGGCTGCCGCTCGTGCGGGCGCAGAGACGGTCATGACGGACAAAGCCATTCAGACGGGCACGGATCGCGTCGCAGCGGCCATGCGCCTCACGCAGACGTCTGCCGACATCGTCGTCAATGTGCAGGGCGACGAGCCTCTAATCGAGCCGGAATCTATCGACCTTGCGGTGCGGCTGCTGCTCGAGCAGCCTCAGGCCGACATTGCGACGCTCAGCGCCCCGTTGCCGCTCTCCGCCTTGCTCGACCCTAGCAAGGTTAAAGTGGTGTGCAGCTCCATCGCAAGCGGACCCGCACACGAGCCCGGTCCGCGCACGCGGAACGGCGCAAACGCGCTCTTCTTCAGTCGCGCTCCAATCGGTGTGGACCGTGAGACGCTGCGAGCGCTGATGCAGTCGCACATGGGCAGCAGCCACCGCGCAGACGGCGACGCCGCCGTGGCCGCCATGGATTTGCCGTTGTCGCACGCCTGCCGGTTGCATGTGGGCTTGTATGCCTTCCGGTCGGCCGCTCTGCTACGCTTCGTTGCACTGCCGCCTTCGCATCTGGAGCGCCTCGAGCAGCTCGAGCAGATGCGCGCACTCGAGGACGGGATGCGCATCGTGGTAGGTGAGGTCGATCACGTGTCGCGCGGCGTCGACACGGTCGACGATCTAGAGGCTCTAGAGGCGCGGTGGCGAGCTGACCGGGGCTTGCGAGAGAGCCTACGTACATGGCTTACGGACAACGGGTATGCGGGGCGTGGAGCCTTCCCGTCGTAGCTAGGATAGGGTGGTGGCTGCCTGAGATCTTGAGGGCTGCGACCCAACGACCACTTCGCGGCCCACGGTTGAATTGTTTTGTTGTTTGCGACGCTCACGCTGCAGCCTTGGTGCTTGCCGGCCGTTCCCCGCGCCGCTGGGCCAAGTCGCTGGGATCGGAGCCGCGGAACACCAGGCGCCATTGACGCGCGCACCCCAACTGAAGCTCGACGGAGCGCGGTGCCGGCTGCCGCGTGCTGGACGGGACTCAGGAGTGATTGAATCGACTCTGGCTTTGTCGTGTTGGCGCGATCCCGCGAACATGCCGCACGTCTGGAAAATGGAGCGTCGTCACTGCCCGTTCTTGTCCCGCGCGCTCCGGGATGTACACATTTTGTCATTCGTATTACCTAGCGTAGACGACGGTCTACATACACGTTTGCAAAACTCGCATTTATTTATGAGACCGCTCACCCGAATGCCGGAACGCCCGCGGGGCGCGGGGCGTGTGAACACGAGGCGTGTACCCGCGAGTACCGCCGGGCTCGGCCTCGGCTGCACCGCTGCTCGCGCGCACTTATCCGTTTCTTATCCGTACTGCCCCGTACTAATCATGATTCCTTCCCGAGTCTAATCATGATTTCTTAAAGAGGATTTTGATCCGATCGGTTCTTCTTCGCTTCTTGACGACTGGCGGTGACGTATCGGCCCGTGTCGTGTTCAATCAGCATCCACCATTCGCCCGTCCCTCCTCAGGCTGTGGATCCTTCATCTAGCCACCTCGCGAGGTCTGAACGCCCGGCACGGCGTTGCGCAACCTCGATTTCCACCGCCCTTCCTTGCAGCCTGCAGTCATGTGCATGCAAATCTAATCCATCGATGCGCATTACATCGAGAGGCTATCTGGCGGACCCGCACCAGATGGTCTCATGCCGTTTCCTCCCGACGGCGGCATGGACCCGTTGCCCATACCCTCACTCCACTGCGGCATGCTGACCATCTGAGGAAAAAACATCTGTGGGCAAGTGATGGGCCAATAAGGAAGTCACGTGCGTGGCATAGGGAGATGAGGCGGCACACGAGAGCACGGGTGCGGGGAGGCGGCTCAGGGGCGCAAGGCGGCGTGAGGGCGAGGCGGGAGACGAGACGACGTACCTGCTGCTGTAGATGCGAAGGCGAGGGCGGCCCTGATCCCATCCAGTGGCCATTCAGCAAGCCCTGACCCCCTTGCACTTGCATGCCTTGCGGCATCATGGCGATCATCTGGGGCACAACTGCCCGCACACAAAACGACGGGTGGCACGGGTGTCGTCAGCCATCGCAGAGGCAGCAGTGCAACAGATGGCGTTTGGGGATTGGGGGCGGGCACGAGCGTGCGGCACGTACATCCCATCATCTGCGGTGGCATCATTCCCCCGGAGAAGTTGCCGGCTGGTGGCAAGGCCGACTGCTGCGGCTGAAAGAAGGGCATGGAGCCGGGCATCGCGCCCATGGCGCTGCCCATGCCGCCCTGCTGCTGCTGCTGCTGCATCATCATCTGCTGCATAGCCAAGTTCAAAGCTGCGTAGTTCATTCCACAGTAGAAATTCCCCATTTGTGAGCCTCCGACAGAGCCGCCGGCGCCGCGTCCTCTGCCGCCGGCGCCGACGCCGGCGCCGCCACCACGTCGCTTGCTGGCCTCACGCGCGTCGCGCTTGCGACTACCCGGCGCGTCTGCCCATCGCACGACCAAGGGCTCAGTGGCATCTGGCAGCCTGTGCTGTCCGTGGATGCCTTCGATAGTAGCCTGCGCCATCTCCCGCGTGGTGTAGCGTACGAACGCGCATGCCATCCCGCTTCGGCTGCCGCCTCGCATGATAAAGACCTCCTCGACCTTGCCGTGCTCCTCAAAGAGCTTGCGCAGGTCATCCTCACTGCTGCTGGGTGGACAACCTGCAAGATCGAGATCGGGGGATACTAAGGATCACACGCTGAGCCCATCACTCAGGGATAGCACGCATGCAGCAGCAGCAGCAGCAGGCGTAGCGAAGCGATCAGCTCGAAGCGGTGCATACCGCCGATGAAGAGTTTGTTTTCGGCGTTGGGCTCTACTCCGACTGATGCATCCCCTGCCGCTGCTGCCATTCGTCAGTCTGCGCACACATGAAAAGTGCACGTCAGCGCCTGATGAATTGATTGGGTTGCGCTCTGTACGAGGCCAAAAAGGCCGCACGCGCAAGCTCTGGCATGATCGTGCGCGATCGTGCGCGATCGTGCGCGATCGTGCTCTATGGATGCACAGCCGCAGCCTGAATGCCATGACTCCATTGGAGGTCATGATTTGGACGGGATGAGGGTTGGCTAGCAGTCTAAGCGTCGAGTTAGTTGCATCGCACCAACGATGCTCATCGCGTGTGCCAGCATGCGCAATCATAATGTCGTGCGCGCACCGATTGTCCTGCCGGCGCACGGCCGGTCTACGGGGAAGGAATTCAGCACCACGGACCTCAGGGATTGAGTCGCTGAGCAAAAAAGCCCGAAGAAAGCGGTCTCCGAAAGATCTCTGCTTCGTGGTTCCTAATCGAATAAGGACATAATGGCAAAGCTTATTAAGGAAAAATTGCGAAGCTGCGAAGCTTCGATGCTATATTGTCAGGACGGAAACAATTCTCGGCTACGAACCTGACGTTGCCTTGCAGCACAAGTTCAAGCTGCCCTCCGCATCTTCGTCGCGCGGCCGCTTGCTCGCGGATGCAGGCTCTCGTGCGGGCTCCGATGGCTCCGCTGCCAGCGGCTCAGCCTCTGCAGGAGGCACAGGAGCTCGTGGACCAGCGGCTTCTCCTGGCTTCCGGCGCCACCACAGGCCCGTGCACTCGGGCACGATGCAGGGCGCATCGGCGGTCTCGCCGACGGACAGCAGCGCCTCCGCTCGTCTTACGACGCCCTTTCCGAAGAAGAAGAGAAGCGTGCTCATGGCGGTCGGTCGGTCGGGGAAGCGGTAGTCAGTGCGCAGCACACGCTGCGCTAAGCCCGCTTCGCGAAGGTGAGCGTACAGCCAGCTGCCGCTGCGCTGCGGCGTGTCGGTCGCAGTGCCCAACGTCTCGAGCACGGCTAGCAGTCCGCCCGGAGCAAGGACGCGATCCATCTCCGATAGCGCTGTATCCACCTCGCGTCGCCACGGACCGCCGGACGAGCCATCTGCGTACCACTCCTCGTACTCGGACTTGAGGTACGAGATTGCCCAGCCGGCGACCACGACATCAACGCTACCATCAGCCATCGGCAGGGCCCGCAGGTCAGCCTGGTGAAAGCTGACCGAGCAACTTGCATCGCCCATGGTCGAGCGCGCCACTGCAAGCGCCTCTGTAGAGCGATCGCAGACCACGACGCTCGCCACGTACGGCGCTAGCCGCTTCGCGAGCTTTCCAGTGCCTGCACCCACGTCGGCGACCGAAGTGCTGCGTGAGCAAAGCGGCACGAGCTCCCTGATCGCATCCACAATGGTATTGTGGTGATCCTGCCTCTGGCAAAGATCCGCTTCGTAGCGCGCACAGTCGCGCTCGGAGGCGTACACTGCCTGGTGCTTTTCTCGAAAGGAACGTGTGGCCACGGGCACATTACAATCCACATTGTCTGCGCTCCTGTCCACCATCTTGACAGGGTGATGAGGTGCCGAGAGTTTCTACGGTGCGGCGGCGGCGGGCGTATGTGCGCACCTTGTGGCTCCGTGGGGGTTTGTCGACGGGCGGGAGGCGTTCGTCGTACTCGCGAAGTGAAGAAGGAGGTGCTTGAGCTTGACTGACTGGAAGAGTGCACGGATCAGTGCACGCCGGGGAGCTCGGAGCACGCACGCCACACACCGCATGGTAAACTCCGCACACCCCAACTTTCTTTCACAGAGTGGAGATGTGGTTCGCAGCCTCGAACGAACAGGAGGCTATTGATGAATAGAAGCGGCTAGAGACCGCGCCACACGGCGAGAGAGTGACGGATTTGTATCATCATACATGTATCGTATCATCCATGGTATCATCGGTGCTACACGTTCATTCCGACAACACACCACGCCGTTCAGGGCTTCCGGCGTCGCATCGCGTCGGACGTTGTCGGACGCGCTTATGCCTTATCGGCCCGCGGGGCGCGGGCCCGCGGCGCCGGGGTGCACGCGACACAGATTCAATCTCGGAGATTCGCCGGATACGCATACGGCTGATCGTCACTCCACTTGTCTTTTCAAAACGTGCAATCGTCGCAAGTCGGTTAAATCATGATTTTAAATCTCCGGATTGACGGACTCACAAAAAGGTACAAAGCTCGACGCGCGCTCGTCCCCACAAGGCGGCGCAGCGAGTCGAGGCGTGGAGCGATGCGGCGATGCCAGTGCATCACGCGTCTCGTCTCACTCTCCGCACACACGGTGACACAAATAAACGCAAGGTGCTGGTAGGCCGAGAGCCTTCGTTGATGATTCGTAGATGTATCGAGATAGGTCTCAGGTCATGTCGTCATCTCCATGTCGTCACTCACATCAGGGGCGGAGCAGCACGTATAAACGCTGCCGCCGCCATCGTGCCAGATGGCATATCGTGCCATAGGGCATTCTCCCACATCTCCATAGCGAGCGCCATATCGAGCGCCATGTCCCTGCCTCCTCATGCTCATCGTGCGCCACGCCCCGTTCCGGCCATCTCATACGTTCAATCTCTCCTCGGCAGGCCACCTCCCTCGACCGCCTCCCTCGCCCTCGTCTTCGCCGGCGAGCGCTGTTGGGCTCGGCGCGGCTCCCTCGACCTCGCGCGCGCACGCTGCTGGATCCACTGCTGTGCTGAATCGCTTCCTTACGTTGACCGACAGGATCTCCACCTGATCTCCGCCTGATCTCCGCAGGGTCTCCTTACTTGACCGATAAGATCTCCGCCATCAACTCCTCGTCCGTCGGCTCTTTGTCGAAGCGCAAGTGACCGCTGCTCTCGTTGCCGTTGCTGCGCACGATCATCTCGGCCTCCCGCAAGAGGCCGTCCTCGTCGTCGTCAATGATCGCCGCCTTGGCCGCCGCCTTGATCGTCTTCTTGCGTGCCGTCGGCGGCCCGCGCGCGCCGAGCTCCGCCGCGGTCAAGCGCGCCTTGGCCTTTACCTCTGTGCCCGGCGGTGTGCCGTTGAAGGCGAGCACCTCGTCGCCTGTATCGCCCGCGCCAATGGGTGGCAGCCGGCGGCCTGAGATTGAGAGCGAGGCGAGGCTCTTGGCGTCCGGCGGCGCCAGCCGCGCCTTGAGCATCGGCAGCACCGACGGCCTGAGGGCCTCGATGAGCGCCTCGGCGCGCTTCTCGTCCGACGAGCGCACGTCGAGCACGATCCCTACAGCCGCGTCGCGCGCGCCCTGGCTGGCCGCCTCGCACAAGGGCAGCACGAAGGCGAGCACCTCTCGCAGCTCGAGACCGTTTGCTGACCCGAGCCCAAACTCGCTCAGGATCATGCGTAGCAACTCGAGTCGCCCGATAGCCGCGTGCGCACTTTTCGAGTTCGAGAGAGGGCGGAGCACCCAGGGCGAGATGGCCCCACAGCCGACGGCCTCGCAGCGCGCGAGCTTGAGCAGCGCGGAGGAGGACTCCTCCCGCGCGCGCACGTTTGAAGAGCCTGCACGCCATACGAGCTGGTGCGCAAAGTGCGCCACCGCCGCGCGCGGCAACGGCCCTTTCGCAATGGGCTTGAGGAACCCATCTGAGTACACCTCAGCCAGCAGCGCGAGCGCGGGCAAGAAGACGGGCACAACCTTATCCTGCAGGACGCGCGAGAGCACGGTGACGCACCCGCGGAAGAGCGCTGCGCGCTCCGCGTCCACCACGTCGCTCCGGCCCGTGGGCATCGCCATGCCCTCGGCGACCTTCTTCTGGCAGAGCTTCGTGAGGCCCTCGAGGCCGCTCACTCGCGATGACCAGTCTTTCGAGCCGTCCGCGCGTAGCTCCTTGACGATGCGCGGGCCCATAATATCCTCCAGGTACGCGTCCACGTCCGCCGCCGTTGGCGCACCGCTCGCTGCCTCAATCGTGAATTCGCCGATAGGCTCCTTGAAGGCCGCACCCATGGCCGTCGCCGCACCCTTGCCCATGGTGGGCGGCGTGCGCTGCTGCGAGGCCGAGTGAACGCCCGCACGGTCACCCACGCCCACCATTTCCGATGATGACTGACGCTGCAGCGGCGCCGAATGCAGGCCGTCGCGACCAGAACTAGCACCCTGCTTGCCATCCCCTGCGGACTCGAGCCGACCGGCAACGTGTGGCGTGGCGGAGCCGCCGCGCTTCACCGCGACCGCGCCGTCTTCGGAAGTGCACGGCACGACATCGACCGACTTCCTGCTCGAACAGAACATCGGCATTTTGGCGGGCTGTCAAGAGTCGGCGGGCGAGGATGTCGACAACGCAGACAACGAACGCGATTCAAAAACGCTCGTCGCAGCAGTTCAAGTTTCGCCATACATTTATTAACGGCAACGTGCGGCGACTAGAAATGAGTGCATTCCTTTGACGTGTTCATTTCGGCGTGAGCAAGTTCTTGTGTTTGAAATCAGCCTTCCTCGAAAAGTCGGGTTCTTTGCAAAAGAAGTTTAGTCAAGAGAGAATGCTGCGCGGCTTCGAGCTGCACTCTCGTCTCCGCAAGGTAGTTGCTTCCCTCGTTCCACGTTTTTTGAAGGCATGGGAGTTTCTCAACGCAGATCGTCGCGCTTGTGTGCGCTCGGTGCTCGACGAACGCAGCAACCAGCGGAGGCTCGGGCGCTCAGAAATGCTGCGCAAGGCTGCAAGCAGCGTCATGCACTCCTCGGGGTTGCAATCATTTGAGGATTCAATGCCAGAGCTCGGACGCCCCGTCGGCGAGGCGCTGATCATTCGGCCTCTGAGGGCAATCGAGCTCGGCCTCTTGTTTGATTGGATCCGCCGCGATGACGAGCGTGTCATGCAGGCGTCCGACGGACAGCCACAATGGTCAGCAAGTTTAGCGGCGTTTCAGGCGCGGTGGGAGGAAGCATGCGGCCTCGTCGACGTCGAGCACGAGTCGTATTCGCCTGCTCTGGACACACCAGCCTCACCAATTTATGCTGATTGCGCTGTAGCTGACGTCTGCGCCATGGCTGGGCATGGGGCGGGGCGGGCGTTGCAATCCCTGCTGCTCGCTGACGCGAGACTTCAGTCCAGTGCGGCTGCTGCCACCTGCACCCTCTTCGGCGCATTTGTTGCGGGGCGCTTCTCGCCGGTCGCCTTCTCGGTCACTAAGCAATCCCGCGAAACTTGTACGATTCTCGATTGAAGCGATGGGTACACGCCACGGCTGGAGGCGGCGAGGAATCGGCGGCGAAATCGCGCTGCACTTGATCTCCAGAGCCAAAGCGGCTGGTCAGCGTGAGTGTTCAGTCGATTCTGTCCCCGCTGCCCGCGCATTTTGGTGTAGCCAGGGCTTCAAGAGACCTTCTTACTTTCCCCGGTACGAGCTCTCCCGGATGACACTCAAGTTTTGAGAGTCTGTGAGATCTCCAGCTGGTTCCCCCACCCGCAGCTAGCAGGTAAAATATTGTTTGTTTGGCCGCGCGGTTGTGGGTCCGCTCACCAGAGGATTCATTTGGGCCGCAAGTTCCGTCAGAAAAAGGAAAAAGCAATCTGGGTGTGAGGAGAGCTCGCGCCCTCTCTCGCCGCTCCTCTGAGCACGGCCCTGCAAACGCGCAATAGTCATGTCAGGCGACGGCTCCGGGCGGGCTTCCCGCGACCAACGGCTCTCCAAAGAGAGGATGGAGGACATGTCGGCGGGCGAGGGACTCGTGTATGACGCAAGCGGGCGCAAGCTTCGGAAGCCACGACTGTCGTCTGAAGAGATACCCGGAGCGAATGGAGCCCCTTCGGCAAAGAGCGACGTGAGTGCGATTCAGACTCCCCTTGGGGGCGCTCCCTTAGCGGCGGCCTTCACAGGCTTGACTGCGGCCATTGTCAC
Source organism: Chrysochromulina tobinii (assembly GCA_001275005.1). NCBI lineage: Eukaryota > Haptophyta > Prymnesiales > Chrysochromulinaceae > Chrysochromulina > Chrysochromulina tobinii. The sequence goes on along the minus strand of JWZX01003268.1, from coordinate 26,452 downwards.
GATGCTCGCGTTCAAGATGGATTTCGCGGCCAGTATTGGCCTCAAAGGCGTGCCACCCGAATACTTGGCGCCTGTGTGTGGATGTGCAGCAGCACTGCTCCTGCAGCAAGTGTTGGACGTATCGCAACGTATGCTGACCATGGACTGATATTTCCGGTGCGCAGAGGCCGCGTGCTTCGTTCGAGATCTTGGGAAAGGCATTACAATATCATCATCGCACGTGTCACCGATTGCGTTTAGTGCGGGACTGCGAGAGAATATGCTGATCATGTGAATCCTCCCTGCCAGTTATGTTGGAGTCATAGAACGAAACCCCGCTCTGAGACTGCTACGCATTTTATCGTACCTCGACGATGGGAGCTCACCTAAGCGAGTCATCAGACGTCAGTGCAGAGTGCCGCCCGTTGCCACTCGCGATCGCTACGATGCCGTATGCTTCCTGAACCGTCTTGACGGACTCAAAGCCCGCCCGCCGCAATCGCTCTGTGATGCCCTTGAAGAGCCGGCCGCTCGCCTTTGAGCTCGGGTCGCCCACGTAATGAAAGAGCGCGCCGTTGGGGCGTAGGCAGCGCCGGATCTGAGCGTAAAAGTCCTCAGAGTAGAGCTCTCCGCTCATCGCGTTGGTGGGCGGGTCGTGGATGCAGCAATCGAATGCGCCGGCAGGCAGCGCCGGCAGCACCTCGGTCGCGTCGCCTAGCAGCCTCGTGATCTTGGCTGAGTGCGCCTCGGAAGAGTCCGCAAACAGGGCGGCTGACCAGGGGTTTGCACGCTGCATCTCGATCATCAGCGGATCGAGCTCGATGGTGACAACGTGCTCGGTCGCTGGCTCGGCCGCCGCGCCGCACGCGGTGTATCCAAGCCCCGTGCACACGTCCAGCACGGTGCCGCGCAGCCGGCTGCCGAGCGCCCCTAGCTTTCGCTCCGTGTCCCCTTTGGACGACATACCCTTGAAGCTGTGCATGTTGAAGCCGCCGAGCACGGTAGTAGGCGGTTGCCCCCCCTCGTCGTCGAGCGGCAGCAGCGAGGCGGGGCGCTGTGTGAGCTCGCTAAAGCCCTCAACCTTGCTCGGCTGTGCCTCCTCGTCCTCGTCCTCGTCCTCGTCCTTCATCCAACACTCCCAGGCGCCGGCACGGCCCCTCTTCACCACCCTGGCGATCCACGGCCAGCGTATTTTCGTAGCACCGCGTTCGGTAACCAGCTCGATTCCAAGCGCGTCAACCGACGCCTCACAGAGCTGGTGCAGGCCGCAATCGATGGTCAGACCTTTCAAAGCGGTGGCGGGAACGGCGCCCTCGTGTACGCGCAGTGGTTGAAGGCTCTTTATTTCCGCATGAGAGAGAACGCAAGCGACATCCGCGTCGCGTGCCACCGGCGCTGCCAGCAGCGTGGGTGGGATTAAGAGAGCCGAGCAGCAGACGAACTGGGACAGATAGAGCACGGTTGTCATCATGCGCCAACTTGGAGAGATTGAGAAGAGAGGAGCTTCGGGACCTTTCCACCTTTGGCACCTTTCACCTTCGTGCTCCGACGCCCTCTCGCGCGCGATGCACGCGCATGGAACGGCGTTTGCGGCTGCGACTTTGAGGCCGAACTCGCAGCCATAGTCTCCATCGACGTGCCACCGGGTGCGACTATGAAAATTTAAGCCGCGGCCGGTGCCGGAACGAGCACAGCACTTCCATTACATGTCGAAGCTCTTGCGCCTCGCTCGGCACTCCTCCTCACGTTCATGACCGCGGAGGCGACGTCGAAGGAAGCAGAGTACAAGCACCGTGGCCTCAACTTCATGTCGGCGAGCACGTTGCTTGCGATCGCCTTTGCAGCCACGCATGACCTCTACGGCAGCCACTCGGCAGCTCATTCCTCATCAGAGCTACATCTTGGCTACACTTACGAGTACGAGCGCTTCCGCGTGGCCCAGTGGACGACTCGACGCGCTGCGCCACTCTCTCGACGTCCTCGTCATCTCCGACGCACCCGCGATTGATGCGTCGCACCTTCAGCGCATAACTGGCGATCAAGGAATACTCGAGGCGGCGAAAGCGGTTTGGCTTACGGCCTGCGATCCGAGCGCGTCGTCCGTCGTGCTCACACGTACCGGCTAATCCACCTCCTTGGCCTCGCCATTCCCTTTAGCCGCAGCTTTCTGCACCTCGCGCGCCCGACAGGTTTCTATCCTTCGCGACCGATTTCGGTCCAAGATCTTGTACCCCTCTCCCGGCTTTCCTCGTCCTGCTTACCAGCCCAGCCGTGGCCGGGCTGAGGTGGTCAGGATTAGGTCAGGACAGCGACGGCGAGCTGCCAGCGCTGCGGCGAGGACTGACAGGATAGGCCTGTTCTTCCTCGATCTAAATGTGGTGATGTGTGTGAAGTGTGATCACAGTAAATGCAAAATGGTCAGCACTGGCCATGCGGGTGGACGACGGCCACTTTGCGCGCTCCGAGATTTATGGTTACGTATCAGTGTAGTGTACATAATACATATTACAGAAAATCACATGCCGTCACCCGCGTTTTCCCCGGTACGGGCGCGAGAACCGCGATCCCAGCGGACCGCAGACGATGACACAAGACGACACGACTGTCGACACACAGATCGGATTCTGTACGATCCGACGAAGATTGAAGTGACATCCAAGACACAGCGCACGGTCGACGCACCCCTCGCCGTAGTACTTTGCGGTTTTAGGTTGACCAGAAGTTCTCCCTTTCCCCCAAGTCGGCTCGCTGAGGTACTTGAGGCACGTCAGAAGGCGGCGGCCCCGTGCATGGGTGGGTGGGCGCTGCCTGAGCGTCGAAATCCTGAGCGAAAGCGCCTGCATGCACGCACAAGGTCTTCGCTATGCGAAATTCGCTGCGATGCGCTCAAAACGACACGCGTGCGTATCGCGCTTCGTCGTTTGCTGCTGTCGGCGTCCGCTGAGGCGGGTGGTGCGCCAGTTTCGCCACTCGTGAGGCTGCTGCTCGCGCTGGGCGTGCGCGGGCTGAACGCGGCCTGCTCGAGTGGCGCGCCCGCGGCAATCTGCGACTTCGCGCGATGGGATTGTGTTGCCAAAAGTGCCTCCGTCGCTGCTCTCCCTCCTCTTCCGAGAGGCGGTACGTCCGATGCTCGTGGCACTCGCGCCACTTGCGCCGCGGCTGACGCAGCTGCTGCTCACACCGGCCTTTCTCACGGCCAGCTGACCAGCCGCCGAGCACGGCCGCAGACGCCGAACGATCTCCCCGGGCAGGGTATCCGTCGGCGCCGCCTGCCGAGCCACCTGACAGCCGCCACGGCGGCGCCTAGGCGCTCGTCGTCGCGGCCATCCGGGCATCGCGGCCATCCGGGCACGCTTGACCGCCGCCCTGCCTATCCCAACGACCGCCGCCGGGGCGCTGTTGTTGCACCAAGCCTGCGCACGGGTTCAGGAAGCACGCTGCGTTAGAGATGGGTGAATTGCGCACGACGAGCGAGCACGGCAGGCCGATGGTTCGCTTGAGCTGGCACTCACGCGCAATGACAACGTGCTGGTTTGGTGAGAGTGCGCGGGTCGAGGATGCCGCGGGCAGCTCGTCGGCTCGTTGAGAAGCGGGCAAGCCGCGTGCGGTTTTATGGCTGCAAAACGAGTCGCCCGGCGTCGTTCATTGAGATCTTGGCCAGCTTGACAAGCCCCGCGTCGTCGCAGGCGTCATCGGCGGACCTGCAAATACATGACGCAGACATGTCGGCATCGATTCGATTTTTGGAAGCGGCCATCAGTTGGGGACTAGATAGATTCAGGATCTGTGACGCACTCATGCGCACGCGCACGGCGACCCATCTCTCCAAGTTACGATTCCACGCAAAGATCAAGCCATGCGGTTGCACGGCGTAGGGTGCTCAAATGCTCGGAGACGTTCGGGCAAAGCGAGCAAGCCGTGCGTTGGACCATCGCAGTGGGCTAGGGCCAGGTTTGAGGCAAGCGCGTCGCTCCTGAAGCACGCCCGGCCACGCGGCAGCTCAGCTCGCGAAGGTGCCAAAGGTGACATAGGTCTCTTCCAAGGAGTTCGGCCTTCGCCAACTAATGGGTCTACCTCTACCGACTATAATACCGACTTCTTTGGGGTTGGTTTGCGGGATACATGTATTAGTGATAGATGCACGATACGACGCGAAACCTTATTTTTCATGGACTTCGTCTCGCAGAGGCACTTCGCAACGCGCCCGCGAGATCGCCTCAAGAAGAAGAAGAAGAAAAAGAAGACTGATGCCTCAGCCGATCCAACTCCCCGCGAGACATGCAGCGGTGGTGCAATAAATGAGACCGGGGAGTCCGGGGATAGCGCAGGAGTCCCAACGGAAACCATCCAGAGCCTTCGGGAGCTTCAGGAAGAGCTCAAGGATGCGCTCGACGCTCTGGAGGCGGAGACTCAATACGCCGACCTGATGAAGGCGACGGCGGAGCTGGCACTGCGTGCACTCGACGCAACGCTCGGTGATGGAAAATGGTCGACGTGTGTGACGCCGCCGAGCGGCTCCAAGCCTGGCGAGACCTTCCAGTGGAGCGATAAGGGGATCAACGCGACCAACGTGACGGTTCCGCCCGACTGGGCGAGCGGTCCGGTGCTCGTGCGGTTGCACCGCACGCCGGTGGCGCCACGGCTTCCGCCGCCGTCGGCCAACGTCAAGGAGCGACCACTGCGCGCCAACTGGGCGGACGGGAATTTTCCAATCGTCGGCGTCGCTCAGACGACTCCGGTGAAGTTCTCCACCGAATGGAAGGAGGTGTTCAAGGCGGCGGGCATTCGCAAGGAGGACCTGAGCGATCCCGTCAAGGCGGCTCGGATCCAACTCGCCCTAGCTCTGAGCTGGGACGCCGCCGCTGCGCTGCCCGAGCTGCAGGGGTTCACGGACAAGCTGGGTCCGCTCGCGCTCTTGGCGGTGCACGGGCCTCACGCCCCAGCCGCCTTGTCCTCGCCCGACGATGCCAAGTGGCGGGCTGAGCACACGTCTCTGCCACCACTGGAGGAGGAGGAGGAGGAGCCCCTCCTCTCATGGAGAGAGACCACAAGCAACTTTACACCGCTGCACTCCCCTTCACAGTCCCCTTCACAGTCCCCTTCCATTGCGGCGAGGGCGGTGGCGGGGGTGGCGGCGGTGTTGGAATGGAAGTCCCCTTACATACCAACACCAACACCGCCGACAACCCCGCCGCCGCCACCGCCGCCACTGCCGCCGCGCCCCCTGGCAGGTATCGCGACAGCCCTCGAAGGAGGGCAGGCGGCTCTCAGTACGGTCGCAGCTCCTCCGCCGCCGCCACCGCCACCGCCGCCGCCGCCGCCGCCGCCTGACAACAGCGTCCTTCCTGTCGGCAAGACCATGGCCGGCTTCGCCGCGGCGCTCGAAGGAGGGCGTTTGGGTCTGAAGGCGGTAGGGGCGCGCACACCGATCTCACCGCCGCCCGTGGCCGCAGCCCCGCTGGCTGCTTCCCTCGACCAAATCAAGGCGGGGGCTTTCAAACTACGCAGCGCGCCGCAAACGCACACGCCCGCCGCGGCGGCTGCCAAGAGCAGCTCGGCGCGTAGCCCGAGGCTCGCTGCACCGCTACCCGTACGCTCCGTGAGCCTCGCAGAGGACCTCATCACGGAGCTGAACGCCAAGCAGGCCAAGGGGCCGGGCAACGGGCGCTTCGGTCTGAAGCCGACGGGCCTTCGATCGCAGAGCGGCCGGTTCGTACCCAACTCCAGTCAACTCAAAGAGTGGCGATCAGAGCCCGACTCAGAATACCAGACCGTCGGTGGCCACGCTGACCCTGCACAACAGGACCTCAATTTTCGAGCCAACCTACGCAAGCCGCGGCCGCCGCCGCCCAAGCAGGAGGAGATGTCTGAGCTCGATAAGATCCGGGAGAAGATTGCGCAGAAGATGAAGGCGCGCCTCGCGGAGATGGAGCAGCAGGACGTGGCGGACTCGTGGGACGATCAGACCTGCCGGGACAACCGCACTCCGAAGGATTGGGTGTAGGTGAGCCCGACAACATCCAGCATGCACATTAGACGTACGTGTAGAACTTGAGAGTGAGTACATACTAGTCGAGACGTCGAGAGCGACGCACGGTTTTGTGTGCGCGAAGATGTGTATACGCCCGCGGTCGCCCCCGCCGGCACGGCCGGCCGGTCCTTTTGCGTTTTGGGGACATGGCTGCCTGACTGACTGCTTGACTCGTGTCGCGTCGTTTTCTCTCCTCACAGCTCACACACTGTTGGGTGCAAGTTGGGTGTCGAAAAACCTGATGTGAGAAGGCGCCCACTCCAGCACCAAGCAAGCTAATTAGTCGAAACAACACAAGTACCTGAACGAGCGCATCCGAATACCCCAAGAGGCAGCAGAATAGTGCTTGCTTTGCTACAAGACCGTTTCCGATCTCGTTTCTGATCTCATCAAATCACCATCTTTTTCCACAAAATGGTAATGTTCGTCGGCACGGTTGCCACACTCTCGCTGATGGCCTTCAAAGGGCTCATGCCCCCGCTAGGAAGGATGGGCCCCACGCCACGCATGAGCGTCTCGCACAGCAGCCTCTCTTCATACCTCGACTCCCTCGAGGTGCACGAGCTGCCCGCCGGCTTCCAATGCGGAGTGCATGGCTTCCGCTTCGAGCCCGCGGAGCTCGGCGGCCGCAAAACGGCCGTGATGAACCTGACGGTGCTCGCGCTCGACGCGCCCACGGATGATTGGGCCGCCGTTTTCACGCGCAACAAATTTCCTGGCGCACCTGTCAAGGTGGGCCGTGCGAGGCTGGCGGGTGGTGGTGCGCTGCAGGCGGTGGTCATCAACAACAAGATCTCGAACGTGTGCTCCGCGGGAGATGGCGTGATGGCGAGCGAGGCCGTATGCAACGGTGTCGCCGACGCGCTCAAGCTCAGCGGTGGTGCCGAAGCCGTCTTGCCACTGTCCACGGGCGTCATCGGCTGGCAGCTGCCAGTTGAGCGGATGCTCGAGGAGCTGCCCGCGGCGGCGCGCACGCTCAAGCGCGGTTCGGCGCTGCCCGCGGCCAAATCGATCTGCACGACCGACCGATTCCCGAAGTTGCGCAGCGTGCGCGCGTGCGGTGGCACAATCACGGGCTTCGCCAAGGGCGCGGGCATGATCGAACCTAATATGGCAACGATGCTCGCCTTTGTGCTCACTGATGTGGCCGTGCCGCGCGCCGAGCTGCGCACCATGCTAGGGCGCGCGGCGGACGCGTCGTTCAACTGCGCGAGCGTCGACGCCGATCAGTCCACCTCCGACTCCCTCGTGTGTCTCTCGTCGGGCGCTTCGCTAGGTAAGCCTCCGCTCGACGCAAAAGGGTGCGCGGAGTTCGAGGCGGCACTCACAGAGCTATGCGCGCGGCTGGCCGAGGACGTCGTGCGGAACGGCGAGGGCACCACGCACGTGATCCGCGTCGCGGTGCGCGGTGCGCCCACCGAGGCCGTCGCGCGTGGCGCCGGCAAGGCCGTGGTGAACTCTCCCCTCTTCAAGTCCGCTGTCGCGGGCAACGACCCGAACGTGGGTCGGCTTGTTGCGGCCGTGGGTAGCTATTTGGGCAAGGTCGCGCCCGAGCTCGACTTGAGCGCGTGCACGATGCGCATGGGCGGGCGCACCATCTTCGCGAAGGGCGCCTTCTCCCTCGACGCAGCTACAGAGGACGAGCTTTACGAGCATATGAAGGGAGCGAGCTTGGTCAACCCCGTGGCCGGTGAGCCGCCCTCGCTGCCCTACCCGCCGCACGAGAGGTGCGTCGAGATCGAAATCGACCTGGCCGCCGGCAAGGCCGCATGCACCGTTCACGGCTCCGACCTCACGCAGGAGTATGTCAGCATCAACGCCGATTACCGCTCGTGAGGATGAAAATGAAGCTGCACATGCACATGCAAGTGCAGAGGCAGGGGCACGAGGAATCACGGGGATATTAGCGACCGGACTGGGGCAACCTTACCGCCCAAGTCGTGCTTCAGTCGTGCTCGCAAGTATGGGTCAGAGGAAGCACCGGAGTTACGCATGTGCAGCATGTTGCGTGCGGTGCGAGAGACAGGTCTCAGGTGCGAGATCTTGTACACCGCAAGCGGACTGAAGGGGGCCACAAGGGGCGGCGCGGGCGAGGGTGTCGACGGACGACGCGGGGATCTCCCCGGTCCGGTCCGGGGTTACTTCCTGTGGCTTTATTTTAGGCGTGGTCGGCAGACGGTGTGATATCTTGACTTGCCCCGAACTGGGAGACTTGCCAGTTGCCTTGACTTGCCTGCAGGCGGCGATGGAGCGTGCGTGCGGGGTGCTCAGTGCTGGCCGTCCCACCGGGCGGCTTGCCCTGAGGCACCGACTGGCCCGAGTATTTCCACGGGCTAGTCATGAAAACTGGGCGCGAACGCAGCCCAGGAATCTCACTGCACAACAAACTGGAGGGCTCGCGCCCAGCCTGTTACACACTAATTTGGTAAACACAGTTGGCGGTTAGGGATTGCATGCTACTGCATGCCGCCGGGACCAGGGGTGTGGCCTGGCAGGCCTCACGCGACCACTCTTCAACTTAGGGTCGCACACCACTCCATAAGACACAAACTACCGAGAGCAGGCGAGAGAATGTGTTTTGGAGCTCGAATTGTGGAGCAGTGTGGCCAAACGGTTCCCGGGTCGATAATTCGAGCTAAAGCCAGATTTTGATGCACCTCTCCAAGGATTTGGGGACAGCATATAGCTGGAGGTCCTTCATCGAGTGCCTTCATCGAGACCGAGGGCCGAAAGAGCGGTCACGGAGTGGTCTTCATGACTCACCACCGGCGGCAGCCAGGAAGGTCCAGGAGGCACACAAGTGGCCGGACCGCCCTGACCCCGCAGGCGCGCCTTTGCGCCTGGGAGGCGCCCATGATGAGGGATGTAATTGCGCCTGTTCTTTGGCGCTTTTGCAGGCGCAATTACATCCCTCATCAAGGTGGGCGCCTCCCAGGCAGCGCGGCAGGCCACCCGCTCTGTGGGGAAATGCAAACAATTGAATGCAAAGGCCTGGCGCTTATTTGGGTATACACCGGCGCGCGCCTCTCACGCAAAGTTGCCGGCACATTTTCCAAATTTAAGTCATGTCAAGTCAAGTCAAGTCAAGTCAAGTCAAGTCAAATCAGAGCGCGAACCGCTGCCTGTGAGGCCTAGGCAAAAAGGGCCCACACAGAGTCCCCCTCCCCAGGCCGTAAGGGTGTCGCGTGTACGGATCTTGGATGTAAGATAAACAGACCACGGCGAGTTTACGTGATCGTGTAAGACGTACTAACGCGCTCCAACTTCAAAAACCGGCACTTCAGAGTACATTGTACGGTGTACCACAGCCAGCACAGGGGGTCGAACGACCCAAATTTTAATGGTCTCGATGTTTTACAGGTTGCTTCGGCCAAACCTCCGTCCATAGAGATAGAGGCCCTTGCGCTAGGGGGTCCGGGTTTGTACGGTATACGGGTGTGTCACCAGTCTTCACAGCTTGCATGAGCTTGGCCTTCGGTGCTGGCGCGAGCACAATCATGCTGAGGCGGCCTGTCGCTACAAGTAGGCTGCCCCTGCTGCTCTCATCGCCTCGCGCGCCCGTCGCTATCAGCGCCTCAGTCGCCCAGGACGCAGGCGCGTGCGCGCTGCTCGTCGGGACCGCCATCGGCGGTGGCTTTCTCGCTCTGCCGTATGCGACGGCTCCAGCTGGCGCGCTCCCATCTGCGGCCGTGCTCACGGGCTGCTGGGCATGGCTTCTGGCCGAGTCGCTCCTGATAGCGGAGCTAGTCATGGATGCATCTGCCGAACGCAGCCGCACCAGCAACAGCTCCGCGCCCGTCTCCTTTGCATCGCTCGGCTACGACGCCTTTGGCGAGGCCGGCGGCCGTGCCGTCTCGCTCACGTTTATCATTCTCATGATCACGACCATGGTGTCGCAGGTCGCAAAGGGGGACGCACTGCTCGCCAGCGTGCCGATGGCCTCAGCATTCGCAGCAGTGCGCTGCGGTGTTCTCGCTGCGAGCGTCTCCACATTTGCACGCCTCGCCTCGGCCAACATGGTCAGCCTCATCAACGGAGGCCTGACGATTGGTTTCATCGGAGCGGTGAGCACGCTCTTTGCGGCGGGCTGGCCGCTGGCCGACTGGTCGCGGCTAGCGCGCGCCGACTGGTCGCTCGCCTTCCCGGCCGCGCCCACGCTGCTGCAGCTGCACGTGTACTGCGAGGTGGTGCCGGTCGTCTGTTCGTGCCTCAGCTATGCCCGAGCCCGCGTGCGCCGTGTCATCGTCGTGGGCTCGCTCGCGCTCCTCGCGATTCAGCTGTTCTGGTCGTCGCTGGGCATCGCGCTTGTCGCACCATCGCTCGGCGGTGGCGCACTGCGTGCGGATCCCGTCGCGTCTCTGATGCTGGCTCACGGTTACGTCGGGGCAGCCACCGCGGCCACAGCAGCCACCGCCGTGCTGACGACGATTCTGGGCACCGCCAGGGCGCTTCACATCTTCAGCCTTGATGCGACGCGAGCGTCCAAGACGACAGGCGCGCCATCGTCGTCGGCGTCCGCAGGCGCGGGGGGACGTGCGGGCGGCGGCGGGCTACCCTCACTGCTCCTGTACGCGGCGACGATTGCCATCCCTACGACAATCGCGACGACGGCCGGATCGACAGCGGCCTATTTTGGAGCGATCGACCTCGCGGGCGCATACCCGGTCGCTTTGCTCTGGGGGCTCGTGCCGCCACTCATGGCCATGCGCCGACGGCGTACCATGGGCGCATCGCGAAGCCCGGGGCTGATGGCTCTCGCCACCTTGTCCGCCGCGTTCGTCGCGGCCAACCTCGCCGGAGATCTCGCGTGGCTGCTGCCCGGCCTTCGTGGAGGGAGGGCAAGGTGGCAGTAAAAGAACGGGATGTAGTCCGAAGCTTATTTGAAACGAAATCGAATTTCCGGGCGGCGTCCGGCCGTACACGACCTTTTCGCATTTCGGTGCGACGGCAGCTGTGCGACGGACGGTGGCGGACCCCGTTAACGGCGCGTCCAGAGGCTGCGGTGGGCCGCGGCCCGCGCCGGGCGGGGCGGCGGGCGGAGCAGCCCGCCCGACCGCGTGTGTGCGCACACACCTCGACCGTAGCTACATCGACCTCTCGTCTCTACTGCGTCGATGTGTGGTTGCCCCAGATGAAGACGCCTGCCGCGTCAGTCAGCCACGTCAGTCGTCGGCACACCCGCATTCAGAGCCAACAGCGACGTGGCGCGTTTGTGGTCGAGCCGCGTGAGTGCAGCCACATTCTTCGGCGCAATCTTGCCCCCCATTGCGCCCAGCAGATGGCCGCATTGGTGTTTGCCGGGAGCCTCTAACACCTAACAAGTGTCTCGAAGTGCGCCGGTGAGATCTATCACCACCAGTACGTGCACTCGACGGCCCTGCCAGCGTTCGTTGCATGGCGCATCGTCGCCAGCGTGCTCCTGCTTGAATGATCCTGGCCTGGCGCTGGAGAGGAGACGGCCTCGAACTGGGCCATCCGCCCATCGCACACGAGGCCAGATAGCATCTGGACATGCATCATCCTCGGAGGCGGAGATACGTCGACGCCCAAGTCGGCGCCCACGGCATGCCGGTAGGACGCGGCCGCAATCTGCTCACCGAGAATACAGGCCGCGCCGCCATGCATGTTGCCCATCAGGTTCGACCACGTGGGTGAGAGCGGCGCAGCGTACAAGATCGGCGCAGTACCCTCCACCGCCGCTGGATGACGCAACGGCATCAGACGACTCATTGCGGCATCCGTGGCGATGGCCTCTAGTGGAGGAAATAGGTCCGCACGACGCTTCGGGTCCATGGGCGGCCACGGCCTCACGTCCGGATAGCGGTGCTCGAAGAGGCGCATCGCCCACGGCTGGACGTGGGCGAACATGGCGGAAGCTCCAACCGACTCGAGCACCGAGATGGGCGAGAGCAGTGGGGCTGGAAGCGAGAGCATCTTCGAGTGCCTTCCCACAGCTAGGAGCTCTCCGGATGAGGACGGCGCACCACGCCAGATCTCGAGCTCCATGTGCCCGAGCTGCCGCCCGGTCTTGAGCTTGCGCGAAACAAAGTGCAGCTCCTCGCCGCCACTTACGCTTGGCACCTCGCCGTCGCTGCGAGCTGCAAGAGTCCCTGAGATGGAGAGCGTGACACCAGGTCGACGCTTCTTGTCGAAGCAAGCCATGCCGCCGTAAGAAGAGATCTCGTCCGCTAGTGCCAGCACGACCGCCAAGCAAACCTTTCCGTCTGAGCGTGCCGCCCAAGTCGGCCAAGGCATCTTCCACTCAGAAGTTGCACTGTCAATGCGCACAGGCGTCAGGCGGCCGCCGTCTCTTTGGAGCTTCAGGCCGAGCGACGTGCCGAAGGAGCCGAGACGCGTTGTGATCGACCACAAAGACTCGGCAGCGGCCAGCCGCTGCGTGCAGATGGCCGACTTCATCTTCACTTCAACTTGCGGCTCCTCCGAAAAGCGAGCACATTATTCAATCCAAGTGGGAATCAAAACCTAAAGAGTGGGGCGCCCTCAAACGCCGCGCGTCATCTCTACAACTCTACCCCGGTCAAGAAGAATCGGGCCTTTCGGACGCAGCAACGGAGTCCGCGGGCGCCTCACCCGTCTCCTCTTCTGCTGCGGCCTGCTCCTCTGCCGACATCGCCGACATCGCCGACATCGCCGAGTTGTTCTGCAGCGCCCTCGTGAGCGCCATCCCATGCTTTGGCCACACGCGCTCAAACCAGAATTGAATGACGCGACCTATCGGCACACCCGCAGAGCCCTTGCGTGCCTTCGGAGCCTCGTTGAGCAGCGCGTTGTCCTTGAGGGGCAGCAGCGCTTCGCCGAGGGCTGTGCGCACCATCGCAGCCTGCACGAGCATCTCGGTCGGCGCCGCGTCGTCCGGCGGGAGCACGCGCACCATTAGAAACCCGAGCACTCTCCGGTGCTCTGCGAGGTTGACCAGGCGCGCGGCCGCCCATCCCACGGGCTCCTCTGGCAGCTCCTCGGCGTCGTACTGAGTACTGGCGCGCGCGCTGTTCGGCTCAATCCGCAATCCGGAGGGGCGCACGAAGGGGGCGGCGGGAGCGGCGGGTGGTGCGGCCGGTGGGCTGGTTGGTGCGGTGCCTTTCGGCGGCGGGTGCGCTTCCTTTTGCTGCGGCTGCTGCGGCTGCGGCGGCAGCGGCGGCAGCGGCTGCGGCGGCTGCTGGCGCTCTGGCACCTGCCCGCGTCTGCCGGGGAGCTGCTTCTTCTGCGCCTTTGCCTCCTCTTCACGGCGGACCTTCTCTGCCTCCTCCTGCCGCCGCGCTTCCTCCTCCGCCTCGCGCGCAGCGGCCGCTGCTGCGGCCGCCTTCGCCTCCTCCGCCGCCTTGACCCTCGCTGCCTCCTTGGCTTCAAGCTCGGCGAGCCGGGCGAGCGCAGCCGCCTCGGCCTCCGCCGCCTTACGCGCCGCCTCTGCCTCCGCTGCCGCTGCCGCCGCTTCCGCCGCGGCTTGTTGTGCCGCGGCCTTGGCGTCGCGGCGCGCCTCGTCGATCATGGGCCACGCCACGTCAAAGTACCAAGCCGTCATATCGCCGGCCTCGAGGCCCTTGGCACCCTTCTCGGCAAATACCTCCGTGGCGAGCGTGCTCAGCTTCTTGAACTCCTTCTTGAACTCCTTCTCGATCGGCTTGAAGAGGTCCTTGATCAACATGGGGAGCATGTTGGCCGGAACCTTGCCACGTTCAGCACAATCCTTGTGTAGGGCCACGATGCGTGCCTTCTCGTCGATCTGCGCCTTGTCCGCCACAAACTTGCCCAGCTTGGGCTCAATCTTTGGAGCGCGCTTCGCGGCGGCCGCTGCCGCCTCACGCTTGCGCTTCTCCTCGAGCGCCTTGCGCTCCGCCTTGCTGAGCTTCTTGGGAGGTGGCGCCTGCGGCAGCTTGTTCAGTGGCGGCTCTGCTCGAGACTCGTCATGCTCTGGCGGCGACTCGTCGTCACTGTCGCTCACCAGGTCCATCCCGCCATTTTGCAAAGGCGGTTGACCCAAAACATGGGCATTGTACCGAGCATTTCGTAATCAGTCCCGCTTCCTTGTCAAGTCAAGTCAAGTTCGTGCTCCTTCTGTTGTGTCTCCTCCTCTCCGTCGATTCTCACCTCCACTGCTAGCCTCAGATCACCTTCCGATAAGAAGCAGATACTTAGGCTTCTACTAGTAACGTAAAGGGGCTTTCTGCCTTCTCCACAATCATTAACTTCCCCACAGTGGAGGCATGCTTAGCGCATGCCGTGGGGGTCCGGAGAGTTTTTGCGCTTTGTGTTGAACTCCACAGAATCAGGAAGATTTCTCGATAACGCGCATGATTATCATGCACTCGCCCAGCCGCGCGCCACAATCATTCCCCACGCGCACTCCTCATCGGCCACATATGCGTCTGACACCACACACGTGCAGTCGGCATGCTCGCCCGTGCACACGCGCTCGCTGTGACCGTGTTTCGCCGCATCTCGCTGTCTTCACCGACGGCGTCATACGCCGGTGCGCGCGAGCACCTCTTGCATCGTGCTCCGCAGCCGTGCGCCCGGACCCTCATCGGCCACCCCCAAAAAAGCCGCCGCCGCCGCCGTAGCCGCCGCCGCCGTAGCCGCCGCCCATCATGCCGCCCATGGCGCCGCTGTAGGCGTAGCCCGCGGGCTGCGGCGGCGGCGGCAGCAGCTGGCCCATGCCCGGCGGCAGCCCGGGCGGAATCTGCTGCAGAGGCATGCCCATCCCAGCGCTCATCTGCGCCGGCATCGCCCCCCCCATCCCCCCCATCCCCCCCATGCCTGGAGGCATGCCGGGAGGCACCGTGGGCTGGGCGTCGTAATCGCGTCGTAATCCGGGGCCCGTGGGCTGGGCGTCGTAATCGCGTCGTAATCCGGGGCCCGAGGGCTGGGCGTCGTAATCGCGTCGTAATCCGGGGCCCGCGGGGCGCGGCGGTGGCTCCTTGTAGTTGGCCTTGAAGTACTTGAGAGCGTCCTCGACACTCGAGAAGAGCTTGGTGCGGTAGAGGAAGCCGGCGGGACTCACTTTGACGAACTCCCGGATGACCTTCTGCTTGGGCAGGTAGGAGAGCTGGTAGTGATCGGCCGCTTTGGGGTTGGGCGAGAGCCGGTACGGGATCGTCTGCGGCGCGCCGCTCTTCTCCGCCTTGAGCATCCTCTCGAGCACGTCGGCGCCCTTCTCATCCACAAACTTGCGGTGCCCTTCGAGCTCGCGCACATTCTCAACGAGCGGCTCGATGTATCTCGCGATGATCTCGTCCAGATCGTCGAAGCGCTCGCCAGGCTGCTTCTTCGACTCGTCCCGGCCGAGGAAGAGGCTCGCACCCAGCTCCGCCGCAGAGGGCTTGTCCTCCTCAGCAATGTCAACGTGCAGCAGCGGCCCAGTCGCGCTCAGCTTGATCGACGCGGTCAGGTGCGCCGTCCCCTTGGACGACGGGCGGAAGTACACCTCGCCCACGGGTGCGACCTTCAGAAGCTCGGCTACCTGGTCGTGCGTGCCCTGCTTGAAGAGGGGATGGGCGATGCGCCGGCGCACGTACTGGGGCGTGCGCGCCCTCTCCTGCCGCTTCTTCTCCTCGGCGGCATGACGCTCCTGCTCGGCGAGAGTCTGGTGGAGGGCGGAGCTCAGGTCCTGGCCGCGGCACGCGCCGTCGACCTGAAAGGTGTCGCGATGCACGGCGAGGACCTTGACGGAGATGATCTGCCCCTCCTTGATGGAGAGCTGTGGCCGGGAGTGTGCGTCCGTCGGGACGCGCGTGAACTGGTCCGAGATCTTGTCCTCGTCGATCATCAAGCTCAGGCCACACTGCAGCTGGCAATGGAGCTTGCCACTCGAGTGCTGCTCCTGGAACTGGCGGCCCGCCTCGTAGCGCGTCACGGTCGCGCTTGTGAGGAGCTCCGGCCGAAGGGTTTCGTCAGTCTCGCCCGTGAGGAGCTCGAAGAGCTTCTTCGTATCGACTGGGCCACGGCCCTCAACGGCGCCGCGCATGTCGCGGAAGGGGTGCGCGAGCTCACTTCGGATGTCGGTGAGTGTCTCGACGCCGGTACGTGCGCCCTCGGACTCCTTCAGATGCTGCGCAAACTCGTCCAGCTCGAGAGAATCCAAGCAAAGCGACTCTTGGCCCGTCTGCTCGTCAATACGGTACGCCTCGCGCCCCATCGCACGGTCGACCGCCTCATTCATCGTCTGTGGGTTCTCCTCGGGCTCCTCGTTCTCGTCGTAGATGCCGTCAAAGCAGATGCGCTTCGCGTGCTCGTACTCCTCTGGGTGGATGCGGCAGCCTTCGAGCCCGGGAGGGCGCCACCGCTCGATCTGGCGCGCCGTGTCGAAGATCAGGAAGCCGGCGGCGTTGTGCCAGACCACGGGGCCAAGGAGCTTCTCGTCGAGGAGCTCCTGCCGACTCTGGATGGGCAGGGAGTTGGCAGAGCGTGACTGCAAGTCACGCAGCAGCGCGCCCGCCTTGCGTGGGCCGAGACCGGGCACGAACTGGAGCACGTGCATGCGGTGCGCTTGCCGCTGCACGTCGTCCACGTGGACGCCCAGACGGCACGCGCAGTCGACGAGCTCGTTGACGAGGCCGCGCTCGAGGATGTCCTCAGGCAGCTGGCTGGCCATCGGGTGGAGTGGCAGGTTCGACAGCTTGAGCGCGGTGGGCGCGGTGACGTGGCACAGCTCGGCGAACGGGTCCTGCAGCATGCGCGCCGACGAGAGCGCGGTACGTAGCGCCGTATCGAGCTCCGGCAACTCGGACTGAGCGGCGACCGTGGCCGCCCAGCGCGCTGGAATGGCCTCGTCGACGAGCATGGCCTTGAACGGCAGCTTGTTCGCAAAGGCCTCGCGCGAGATGTTCGGATACTTCTCCATCGGCTGGTCGTTGTGCGGCCGGCTCGCGCGGTAGTAGTCGCGCGCCATCTCGTCGCCGTCCTTTTCGCCCTCGCGGCGGAGGGCGATCGCAAAGGCGACGTGGTTGAGCTCCTCGACGAGCCGGCGGCACACAAGGTCCACCGCTCCCAGCGCGATCGCCTCACAGCCTGCATCGACGAGCCAGTTCTCGAGCCGCTCGAGCTCGGACATCTTGCGCTCCACGTCGAGCTGCGAGCACGAGGTCATCTGCGCGATCGAGCTGCCCTGCTGGTCGCGCGTCGGGCCGCGCGTGCGGATGTTGGTGAGCAGCCAGGTGCACTGGAAGTGGGAGAGCATCGTCCCATTCTCGTCGATGGCGACGAGCTTCAGACCGGGACGCGCGCCCTTATTGGCGCGCCCCATGTCGTCCGAGGGCAGCAGCGTCGCGCCGACGACGCGTGCCTTGCGCTCGTAGTAGTCGCCCACGTTGGGCAACCAGTCGGGCTTCTTCTTCTTGCCGGGCTTCTGCTGCTTGCGCTCGGCGGGCGCGATGCGGAAGGGCGGCCCGTACGCGAGCGCGTGCAGCCGCTGCGCGCACTCGGCGGCTACCATGAGCTGCGCCTCGCGCAGCGCCGTCTCGAGCGCCTCCTTGCCTAGCTTCGGGTAGAGGAGGCCGAGTGTCGCCCGCCTCAAGATTAGGGTGCGCTGCGCGTTCCACTTGTCGGCGCACGGGTTGGGGTCGGTCTCGTCCACGGGCGTGAGGAAGGCATTCTGCAGCTGCACCAGAAAGGGGTCCGGCGGCGCGTCGGGGTAGTCGTCGAGCTGCGGGACCTCAACACTCATCGTGATGAGACCCAGCTGCTGCGCCTTGGCCGCCATCATGAGCAGCTCGGCCTTGGCGACCGCCTCGTCGCGACTGCCTGTATTGTGCCAGTCGACCCTGTACGGGGCTCCGGGCAGCAGCTTGTACAGCGTCGTCGAGTTGCGCCGCTCGCGCGCGGCCGCCGACGTGTCCTTGGGCCGCACGTGCAGCTCGTTCATCACGCGGTAGAGCGCGTGGGTCGGGTCGACCTCATCCGCTCCCTTGGGCGTCGCCTCCACCTGCAGTCGCGCCGCCATCCCCATGTGCGAGCGCGCCTTGTGCCGCAGGTCGATGTTCGATGCGATCCCATGCGCAAACACCTCTCGCGCCGCCGCGAGCGCCCCCTCGGGCTTCTGCAGCTCGGCGGGCAGCGGCGGCGCGCTCCCGCTCGCCGCCTGCGCGGCCATCATGTCGATAAAGTCCTTGGCGACCTCTTCGGGCGTGAGGAGCTCGTCTGCGGGCAAGTTCTGCTGCCCAAAGTGCACCACGACGTTCTCAGCGAGCGCCCTCACGGAGAGGCCGAACTTTTCGGCGAGCACCGACGCGCTCCCCTTGCACGCGGCCGCGTACAGCGAGCGGTTCTTGGCGGGGCGGCGCGCGCCGCCCACGGCAGCGCGCGGCTCTAGATCCTCGGCGGCAGCGCCACTGTTCTTCACGTCGTACTCGTTTTCGAGCCACGCTTCGAGGTCGAGGACCTCGTGCAGGGAGTCCGCCGTGCGCAGCAAGGCGCGCAGCCGCTTGAGCAGATCCGGCTCGTGCGCGAAGCGCGCCGTGGCCGAGCGCAAGAGCGCCGCCTTGGACGACTGCAGGTGGTAGTGCTCGCGGTCGAGCTCCGGGATGGCATGCAATTGCGCCGGCGTGAGCACCGCCGCCCAGTCCTCCTTGCGATAGTACGCGATGAAGGCGAGCTCGAAGCGGCGGCGCTCCTTGCTCGCCTCGTCCTCGTCGGCCTCGCCCTCCGCATCCTCCACGACGCCTTCCTCTTCATCGGCACTTCCGCCCTTCTTCTTGCCCTTGGCCTTCGTGCCTTCGAGAGGCTCGCCCTCGCGCAGCTTACTCAGCACCGTCTCGATCGCGCGCAGCACGCGCTTGGTGCGCAGCTCGTTCTCCTCCTCGGTGCGCACCGGAGGCGCCCCGTCTGCGTCCTCGGGCAGCTTGCCCACCCCCTGGGCAAACAGACGTGAGAAGATGAACAACGCCTCCATCTCCAACTCCCTCGGATGGGGCGCGTCGCGGTTACGGAAGGCAAGCTGTAACCTCTCAGGCAGATCCTTGTCGCGAAGCTCGGCATCCTCGCTCGTCTTGAAGAACGCCTTCCTGTCCTCCTCCGAATACAGCTTGTCGATCACCTCCTCCGCCGTGCCCGCCGCAAGTCGCTTCTTGCCCTTGCGTGCGTACTTCCTCTCACGGCGCGCGCGCCGCTCTTCCTTTTTGGCGCGCGTCTCCTCATCGTCCTCGTCCTCGTCGTCGTCGATGAAACCGTCCATCTCCTCGTCCTCAGACTCGTCCTCGGACTGCGCGTCCGCCTCCTCCTCGTCATCACCCTCATCAACAGCAGTGGATGCATCGCCTCGCGTGAACGCAAGCAGCTCGCGAATCTCCGTCGACGTGCCGAAGATGTCCTCGGCCTCCTCGCGCATGTTGGCGAGCTCCTCCGACACGCCCAGCGCGTGCTTGCGGCGCACCGGCCGCTCGCCCGGCGCGTACTCAATGAAGCCGTCCGATTTCTCATCCGACTCGTCGTCGTCGTCAATCTCCGCGTCTCGCGCAGGCCGTGCGACCTTGGGCTCGTCCTCGTCGTCGCCCTCTGCCGCCTCCGCCGCCTCGTCGTCGTCGTCGCCGAAGAGACCGGCTGCAATTTCATTCTCGGCGTCCTCTGCAGTGGTCGCCACGGGCGCAGTCTCCTCGCGCGCCTTTTTCTGCAGCCGGCGGCGGCCGCCCTCACCCTTGCGCAGACGACTCACGTCCATGCCCGTGTTTTCCTCGAGCAGCGCTAGGTCGTCGTCGTCCAGCTCGTCGTCGACCGCCGCCTTGCGCTTCTTGGCCTTCTTGCTCACGACCACCTCGTCCTCGTCCTCGTCGTCCCTGCTCTTAGCCGCGCCCTCCTCGCCCTCATTGTCATCGTCGTCATCGCCGCCCTCCTCACCCTCGTTATCATCATCGCTGTCCTCACCCGATTCGGCGCCCGAGTCGGCTGCCTCCTCCTCGTCTGAAGGCAGCCCGTCGAAATCGTCCTCCGGCAGGGCGGGCGGCGGCGCGTCGTCTGCCTCGCCATCATCAGCATCGGCGGGCGCTGCCGCATCGGGCTCATCCTCGGCATCATCGCCGCCAGCACCCTCCTCCTCCATTGGGTCGTCGGCCTCTTCCGCGGCGGCAGGCCCGTCGCTGGTGGTTGGCACAGCGGCAGCGCCGTTGTCGTCCTCGTCCTCGTCCTCGTCCTCCACAACCACGCGACGCCGCATATGGCTCATTGCACGAGGGTCCGCCACGGAGCAACACTGGTGCTGTGAACACACGCCCCGCCCCCCCCAAAATGTGTCTAGAGTGAGACTGGTCTTGTAAGTTAGTCACCCACACACATACCGTATCCCCGCAACGGCAACCCTCAGCCTCGCTGGGGTCGCAACGTGTATCGAGCCGGTCGGTTCTAACACAGCATACTCTATAGCGACGGGCTCCAGCCGGATGACGTGCACGTGGCCGCGGAACACTCTATGTACTTGGGCAGCGCCGTCTCATGCGTCGCGCCGCAGCCCTTGAGCACAGGTGCGTTTGTGCACTTGGGGCCCTGGTAGAAGCCATTGTACTTGCCGCCGCAGCTCGAGGGGCAACCGTTGCTGATGCAAAGTCCGCAGAAAACATCTACTCCCAGCTGCGCCTTGTACTGAGCGACAATATCGGTCCCGGTCGAGGTACCGTTGATGACCGAGGGCGACGTGCCTTGCGGGCACACGAGCCCCAACCCAACGTTGGGGCTCGTGGGCTCGTGGGTCGTCGTGCAGTTGCACAGAGGGTGCCCGTTGCATGCATACGAGTCCGTCCTCGGACCATGCAACGGAGCTGAGCTCGGGCTGCGCTGGGGCGACTCGACGGTCGCACCGATGATCTCGATCGTGGTGCACGAGACGTAGGATCGGACGTCTTCCGCGTCCACGAGCCACTGGAGGGCGGCACGGCCTTTGCGGTTGGGCATGCGCACTTTGAAACCGAGGACGACGGAATAGATCCCTTCGGGTGCTGACGCATCCCCCGAGGTCCCCTCCGAAAAGTGATACCCGAGGACGTACGACGTGAAGTGGCTGGGCGATGAGCAGGCGCTGTCCTCATAGAAGCAGAGGCTCACCCGCATGACGCCCTGATGGAAGAAGCCCTTGAGCCCGAGCTCCACTTCCTGACCAGCCTTGTAGGTGGCAACCTCCCCAGGGCCAGGGAGGCTCATGTTGAAATGAGTCGGGTCGCTCTTCAGATCGCCGCACTCCTGGAGAAGGCCCTGAGACCCGCCACGGCTGCCTTTCACCAAAGTTGAGCCACCGCACGCAAAATTCTCGTACGCGGGGTGGACGTGGAACAAGTGGGAGTACGTGAGCTTGTCATCGAGGCACTGCACATCGTCACTGGTGTCCGGCGTGGTGTGCGTCTGGCAGATCTTGCTGCCCATGATCACACCATTGAGCAGGCACGAGCCCGTACGAGATAGAGGGGCCGACAAGTATTCGTGCGCCTCAACCACAACCAGCAGCAGCAGGCGAGCGACAGGACTTGACATAAATCGCGAATAGAAAATCACACAGTCCTCTTCATCAACACATGAGTTGTTATGAAGGTCGGACGGCGGACGTTTTTCACACGGTCATCATTCACGCGAGCAGTCCGGCGTGCAGCAGCTGTGCGCATGCGACGAGCGTGCGTCGCCCTTCACATGGCGTGCCTACAAAGCTTGCCTCGAAGAGTTTGAGTGCAGTCAAGTACCTCGCACCCTGCGGCCCCTTGCACCTTGCGGCCCCTCGCAACGCCGACGGCGCGCTCAGCTCGTCGTGGCAGCGCTGCACGCGACGGAGCTGTGTCCACAGTGTGTACGTGTGCACCCGTCGCCTTCGCGCCCAGGGCTTTGGAAGCAGGCCGATCATTTTACCCGAGCAGAAACGGCCTCGCTCCACCGCCGTCGACTGGAAGCTTGAGTCGTGGCCCCACCGGCCGCAGGCGCGTGCCTCCGAGAGGAGAAGCCAATCCAAGAGCGGCGCATCCAGCCTTGCCAGCGGCCTGCTATGCGAGATCTGCTGCAACACACCCGCTGCTGTGGTCGCGTCCGTCGAGCCCTCTTCAGTCGATGTCGAAGGCGAGACCGAAGGCGACAACGACGCCGCCTCGATCCACGGGTGCGCGCTCCCACGAACGCCGCTCGAGAAGATACGTGCCCTCGGGCACAGCTGCTCGAAGAGTTTGACGACTGCACCCGAGTCGGAGGCGATGTACAAGCTACCCATCGCGCACACCGACCGAAGGGCCTCAGCGTACTCGTTCACGTTGACGCCTGTGTCCCATGCAAGCATCACAAGAGTCGCCGACGCGTTCCAGCTTTGCCTCGCCAGCGCGGATGACCAGTTGCTCGCCGGCTTCAGATCGCTCGCCAGAGTGCGCACGTGCACACCGATGTAATCACCATCGGCTGGCATACGTCTTCGGAGCTCGTCGTGCGCCAAGGCCAGCGTGCTGCCACGGATTGGCGTGGTGGCCAATCGGCCGATACAAGCCGCGAGGAGATTGGTGTACTGCTCGTTGGCGCACCCCGGCAGGTAAAACTTAGGATTCCCACGCACCGCGCCCTTCGCAAGCACGAGTTGCACGTACCATGACACGTTCAGCCATACGTGCTGCTGTCGAGCGATCACGGCTGAGCGGAGCAGACGGACAGCCAAAGATCGGAGATGCGCCTCAGGGGAGCGCAGGTCGACTTCATGCAGAACGTGTGCGCGTGCGATGTGGGTTTCTGCCTCTTTTGCCGAGTCAAACATCCAGGGCACAGTGCCGCCATGTGCAAACTGATGCACAGGCAGAGGCAGGGCACGTAAGCTTTCACCACGGTGGAGGAGGAGCCGACGGCCAAGGGTCGCTGCAAGCAGGTGCAATGATCGCACGAGGGGCCAGTAATTTCCCCAGCCAGCTCCCTTTGTCATTTCGAATCGGAGGCCGAGGGTCCGGTTCAGCTCTGCAATCCAGCTGCAACCCATCGGTGCGCAACATTGTGTCTTGGCCATATGACGGCAGTCGGCAGGCGCGACAGGCAAAAGGCACGGGTCGCATGCACCACCTGGTACGGCGGAGGGCAATGCCGCCAGCGTTGAGCTTTGCATGCTGCGGTGTTGTTGCTTCCGGGCGAGGTCCTGCCTGAGCGACGCCATTTCGGCGATTTATGATCGCGGTGCGCGCAGTGTGCGCGCGCGTGAAAGCCAATCAGAAATTCCTACCCGACATGCGCGCGCATGTCCCCTTACATGTACGATTTGATGTGAATTCACGTGAAGTGCGCAGCTTTCGCACGCGTCGGCCCTGGCTGCGCCGCCGCCCACTCGCCATCGCTCGGCGGAAGGCCCTCTCGCAATGCATTTCTGCTTCATATGTGGCAACATGCTGATGCTCGAGACTTCGACGGGCGGCCGGCTGCGCTTCTACTGCCAGACGTGCCCGTACGTGTACCACCTCAAGGCGATGGTGCGCGTTGACGTTCCGCTCGAGCACAAGGCGGTCGACGAGGTGCTCGGCGGGCCTGAGGCATGGAAGAATGCCGACCAGAGCGATGCAAACTGCCCAAAGTGCACCAATCGGAGGGCCTACTATCAGCAGCTGCAGATCCGCTCCGCCGACGAGCCGATGACCACGTTTTACAAATGCACGGAGTGTGGCCATCGATGGCGAGAGGACTGAAACGCGTGTTCACGTGTGTACAGTGCATACAGGGCGATGCCATGCATGGTTATAAGTCGCTTTAGAAAGCATGCACTCTATCGGAGGGCCTACTCTCAGCAGCTGCGGATACGCTCCGCCGACGCGAGCACAGACGTGATCACGACCGTCCGGACCCGCGACGGGCCCGGCCGCCGCGAGCCCCTGCGGCGCGCGGAGTGTGGCCATCACATGTGTACAGTGAATACAGCGCAATGCGATGCATGGTTATTACGAGCTTTTAGAAAGCAACCATTCTATTGGGAACCAACGAAAGACGGCGCTCGCCACCCCTTCCATGCATGCTGTCCAGGTCGTCCATCGTGCTTGTAGCCCCGGAGATACTTGTCGATGAAATTCAGCAGCCGCTTGCGCTCCTGCACCGGCAACCCAAGCTCCTTGAGCTTTCTGCCATCGGTTTGCAGCAGCGCCTTCAGGTCCATATCTTTCATTCGGTTCGCCTGTTTTGTCAGGTCGAGCGCCTTTTGACCCGCGCTTTGCTTGGCCTTCGCGACTCCCATCTTGGGTCGGCTCGCGGCGCGCAAGAACTCTTCCACCTGTGCCTTGGCTGCGTCGGTGCTCATCAGGAGCGCGCGCTGAGCAAAGCCGGTACGCGGCAGCAGGCTCGCGCCGACGCCTCGCGCAAACAGCGAGTGCATGAGCGATTGAAGATCGTGAGACGGGAAAAAACAAGATCAAGTAAAGTCAAGTCAATGGAAAACACAAATCCCGCAAAAACACGCAAGGGGACAATTCCACAAGTATGGCAAGTCGCACCAAGCCAAGGCACACACATACACGCGATATCTAGGAAAACGGGCGCCGCTCAGCACGGCGACGCTCCGGCGTCCGTCCACGTCCACCATACACGCCGACCCCCCGTCCCCTTTCCGCTCGGATGCATCCCCCCGGGCACGCCCTTAGGAGTCTCAGCCTCCCATCAACATCCTCTGCCCATGCTCATCTCGCTCTTGACGGGGCCGTGACACCGCCGCTCCTCCCGAACGCGCGATCGCTCCTCGACGTCTGTTAAGCCTTGGTATCCGTTCCCTGTGAACGTGGACGTGAACGTGATGTCCGTTCCTGTGGTGCCCCCGGTCTGCGGCGCCCGGCTCGGCGCGCGCTGTGCACGCCAGCCTCGCTCCCCCATCGTCTGTCTCCACGCGCGTCTGGCTCGTCCCACGGCCTGTCTCCGTCCCCCCCGGTGCGTCTATGCCGCCTCTGCATGAGGGTACAGCATTGCGCCCACTGCAACGCGCCTACAGCATCATGCTGCTGTCGACGGCCGCCACCGCCGCGGGCGGCGCGCCGTCGCCATTGGCGAGCGCCTGCGCGATCAGCGCCTCGCCTTCGGCAAAGCCGGTACGGCGTGCCCAGTCCGCGGCGCTCATGCCGGCCACGTCGACGCCGCGTGGATCGACCCGCGCGGCCAGGAGCAACTTGACGGCGCCAGCGTGGCGAAGGGCACACGCGTAGTGGAGCAGCGAGCGCCCATGCATGTCGACGCGCGAGAGGTCGGAGACGCCGCTGCTCTGGAGCATGGAAAGAACTCCGCCGAGCAGCTGCAGCGCAGGCGGGAGTGAGCTGTCCATCAGCTCCGCCGGCGTCGCATCGGGCGATTCTGCCACGCAGTTCTCCTCGACGAGGGGAGTGAGCAGCGCCATCAGGCCAACCATGTGCGCCGACTCCTCGGCAGCTGAGGCCTCGTCCCGGTACGTGTACAGAAGCGGGTTGGACCAATTGAGGCCATCATGGGTCAAGCGCACCTCGACCGTCTCCGCACGGCCAGATGGCGAGGCCGGCACGACAACGGTGATCAGGCTGCCGTTGCACGCGTGCACGTCGGTGGCGATCGCGCTCCCAAAGCAGACGCGCGTGCGCGTGCTGAAGCGCGATCCCTGGATCCAGAGGGGCGTTCCGCCTGCCACGTGGCCTGTGGTCGCGGAGAGGGAGCCGATTTGGGGCGCGCCTGCACCCGTCGGCTCGGCAGCGGCACTCGCGGCTGCGGGGAGCAGCTCGATGTGCTGTGACGAGACGAGAGCTTGCGGCATGGCACCAGCCAACTGGCTCCCATCGGCCAAGAGCGCCATCGCGCCCGCCGAGATGGCGCCGCCCATGCCGGGCATCATCCCGACGGCCGTCGCGCCCATTCCGAGCCCGGGACTGCCCTTGGGCTTGGGCGCCGACTGCTTCGACTTGTACTCGGCGCGGCGCGTCTCCTTCTCCGCCTCCGTGAGCATGTGGAAGGAGTTACGGATCAGAATGTCCTCCGGCGCCATGCAGAAGGTCAGGTGCTTGCCCTCCGGCATCGCCGGGGCCTCATCACCAGGGACCGGGTTCGGGTTGATTGGCGTCACCATCACCTCACGCCGATAGAGCGAGAACATCATGCGGTAGCGCGGCGTCGCGAGCCCGTCGTCGGCGTAGGTCGCCGTGCCGTCCTCCGCCTTCTTGCGCTTCTTCTTCGACATCTCCGGAGGCTTTTCCTTAATTAGGAGCTCCGAGTAGTGGACCACGTTTTCGTGGAAGTGGCGCGAGGCGCGGTCCCCGTGGGACGATGGCACCGGCCCGAGAGGGACCACGTTCCCACGAAGCCCATCGAAGCGCGGCGTCCACGTGTCGCAGTGCACCAGGACAGCATGGAGCTCGTCCACGGGCTGCCACGAGCCCTGCAGCCCGACCTTGGGGGAGGGCTTGACGGTCTTGTTCCACACCTGCGTGCGCACGGCGCCAATACGCACCATCAAGGGCAGGGGTGGGGGCGGGGGTAGAGGGGAAAAGGGCGGCAAGGGGGGCAAGGGGG
>JWZX01003267.1:0-31891 GCA_001275005.1 Chrysochromulina tobinii | reverse complement strand
ACAGGTGCGTAACCCGGACATCGGCCAAGTCCGGGTTAGTGACGTCCGGGTTATGCACCTGTTTGTAAATGAAGTCCGGGTTACGCACCACACTCCTTTCAGACGCCTATCCATAGTCTAACCCCGCAAAACCCCACTGAGAGCGGGTCCGTGCTCCTCGAGACCGTGTGTGTGATGGCCACCATCGCGGTCTCCAGCGTAGCGCCCGTCGAGCCACCCACCGCCATGGCGACCCTTGAGCCACCAGTAGCAGCAGGCACGACAGCGACGGCATCACCCGCCTCCTCGACAGCAGCCCTCGGCGTCGCCGCACAGCTGCATGCTGCACAGGCCGCGGCCTCGAAGGCGGCCGTGCAGGCCGCCATCGCAGCGCAGGCGGCCGCCGCGGCGACAGCCGGCCGACCGTTTATCGCCCCCACCGCGGCGGGATCTCTACCGCAGGTCAACCCCCTGCTGGCGGGAGCGACGACCATCATGATCCCGGGTGTCGGATTGGTGATGCACACTCCTGCGCCGGCTGGCATGACGTTGACCATCGGCGAGACTACGGCAGACGCTGAGGTGACGGCGGTTGCGCAGAGTACCACGCTCATGGACCCGATGGCGATCGCGCATGCTGCCGCGGCGGCGGCGTATCATAATCAGCAGATGCAGCTTCAGATGGCGCTCAATAAACGGCCTGGAGGCAGCAAGGTGCCACGCTGGTCAGCGGAGGAGCAGGCGCGGCTAATGGGGCTTGTGACGGAGCTGGGCGACAAGAACTGGAAGGAGATCGCCGCGCGTCTTGGCAACGGCCGCTCGGCCACCGCAGTCGAGCAGCACTACAACATCGTCATCGGCAAGCGCAAGCGTTCGAACGCCCAGGAGGGCGAGGCTGACGCGGGGCCGGCGATTGGCCTGGATGAGGGCACGCGCTTCGCGCGGGCGGAAGAGGCCGCGGCTGCGGCCGCGGCGAAACAAGCTGAGCGCCAGGCCAAAGCGCTCGAGAAAGAGGCCAAGGCAACCAAGCGGGCCGCCGAGCGTGCAGAGCGCGATCAAGCCAACTCGGCCAAGAAGGTGGAGAAGGAGGAGAAGAAGGCGAAGCGTGAGGCGGAGCGCGCGATCAAGGCGGAGCTGATGAAGATGCCCAGGAAGCCGCACTCGAGTTACCTCTACTTTTGCGACGAGACGCGCGAAGCGCTCAAGGCAGCGCACCCGGACACATCGGTCCCAGACCTGGCGAAGCTGCAGGGAGCAGCGTGGAAGGCGCTGGATGAGAGCGAGAAGCAGGTGTACATGGACAAGGCGGCGGAAGACTTGGAGCGGTACAAGGCCGAGATGGAGGCGGGTAACTGGTATGAGCGCGAGAAGGAGCTCAAGCGACAGGAGGAGGAGCGCCGCATTGCCGCCGGAGAGGAACCCCCAAGCAAGGTACGTGCCGAGCCAGCCGCGCGCACACGCGCCCGCCGCCGCCGCCGCCGCCGCGGCTGCATCCAAAGGACGAATGAACGACTTTAACCCAGCTCAATCCTACTGTCCGCCTCGCGCGGGCCTGACGAAAACTGTTCTTAAACTGGCTGATGGATGTGGCCGCGGCGACGGCTGCTTGGTCCGCTGCTGCTACCTGCCCTCCTGTGGCCGCCTTGTGGCGCCTCGTTGCTGCTGCCATAGCAAACCTCACCCTGCGCCGGCCCGTGTACGCCCGTGCCTCGATGGCACCGCTGGCGCCTCCCTCGCAGAAGAGCAAATCGCCCTCGCGCAAGCTCCCCCGCAATCTGATCGCCTGGTACGTGCCCGAGGGGTACGCGGTCGCAAGCCAGCCGCCGACGAGCGCGCAGCTCGAGTTCGGCTGTGAGGCGGGCGACGCGCTCTTGGGCAAGCACATCCTGTTCAATTGGGGGAGCCCAGAGCCCGTGGGCTGGTGCGAGGGCATCATTGAGTCGCGCAACATGGACTCGTCACTCATGATAGATGAGGAGACGCGCGACATCGTCAACTTTATCGTGTACTACGCCATCGATGACGACAAGTCACAGCACAATCTGGAGCTCCAGTTTTATGGCGGCGGCCCCATGGCGGCCTTTGGCAACTGGGTGCTGCTTGAGCCCGCGCCCTCGGCGAGCGGTGCTCACGCTGAGGGCACGGCCGCGCCATCGCAGGCCAAGCCTGAGGAAGCGCCTCAGCAAGCGCCTTAGGATTGAGCGGCGAGAGGCGTTGGCCTCACACGGCCCAAAGCCGCAGCGCGCGTGGCGCAAAGCGCAGGTGCGCGTCATCCATGACCGGACGCCCGGTCATCCATGACCGGACGTCCGCGGACGGCTGGAGACGCGTCGACACTGCAAAACAACCCGGTCTCTGGTTGCGGTGTGTGTTCATGCATCCTGGTGCTCGTTCTACGGTCGTTCGCGCGGCAGATCCGGAGATCGCGAGAAAGGTATCCGATTGCAGATGAGTGTTGTGAAGAGATCATCATCCGATCGTGGTCTGCGCGTCTCCTGGGAGCTGTGGGTGGCGCGATTGTGTGTGTGTGCTGTCGTCGCCGGTTCGGTGTTGTCGCGCCAATTCGACGCCACCGCGCGCTCGCGGACCTCGACGCTCGACCGCCCTCCCGCGTGCTCCCCCGTCGCCCAATGATGACCCGTTGTAGCCTGTACGCACATCCACGGAATACGGCCCATCCCCGGATCCAGGGATCCTAAGGGCTAAGCCGGATCTCAGCGACCTGGCAGCTCAATAAAACAACCTCACGGGGTTCAGCACACACCTCGAATGTTCCCTCGAGACCTACCGGTACAGTGTCCCGTGTGTATCCCGGCTCCCCCGCTGTCTTTTTTACCGGTACCGTACCGGTACCGTAAGACAAACGGCGCCAATTGGTGCTTGCAGGCTGTCCACCGCGCGGGGCGGAGCGCGCGCGATGGGCTCAGTCGAAACACCGCGAGCCGGCCGAGCGAAATTGTACGCAGAAAATGAGCTTCGGCGTGCCAAGCATGAGGCCGATTGGCAAGAGTTCGTGAGAGCTCGGTCACCCATTGCGTCTGAGCCGCTCCTTAGGGAGCGCATAAATGGATCGACAGAATCACCTGTTGCGCCATCACCCGTTGCGACGACGCCTACTGCAAGGACTGCTGATTGTAGCAACGCTGGAGCTCTTCACGAGTATGCCGCCGCAGCACGTTATGCTGCCGCAGCACGCGTGCTGCTCGGCCACGAGTTACGTGAACCGGTGAGTGACCGCGACTACAGAGATGAGCCAATTCCCTACTCTCCCCACACTCCCGAAAACTTGAGTGAGCGACAGAGGTTGGATGCATACGTGGCCAGAACGCCACAAGCCTGGCCAACCGAGCAGCTGGGGGTAATAGCAATCGTGGGCGATTGCGGACGGGAGTATGAGAAACTTAAAGTGCAACTCAGGGCGGAGCAAAGGCTACTGGTCAAGGAGAAGGAGCGCATTCGGTGTGCCGGAACGCCAAGGAGCTCGCCATCTCGTCGAAAGGGGTCGCCATTTGGGCTTCCTTCGCCGCGTGGGCTCCCGACGCCTCGTCGTTCACCAGCCGCACCAGCCGTGGCCTTTCAACGGCAAGCAGACGTGAGAAATACGCAGGCGGTGAGAGCATGGCGAGAGTCGAGTGGTCTTGTGAAGCGCAAAGAAGCCGTTCCAATTGAAGATGCTCCTAAGGATGGCTCCTATGGTCGGCTCGAGGAGAGTGCACAAGGCCATGACAATGCATGGGAACGATGGCGCCAGAGGTTTGCGGATATTGGCATCAGGGCGTTCCTTGAGAGGAGCTGGCAGCCGTTCGTGTATTACCTAGTCGGGATGGTAGCCTACAACCTGCTCGAAGGCTGGCAGCCGATAGACAGCCTCTACTTCATCACGGTCACCGCGACGACTGTCGGATACGGCGACTTTTTTCCACATTCTGCGTTGAGCAAGCTGTTCACCACATTCTATTCCGTCGTCGGCATCGCAGTGATCTTCAGCTACTTCAACCATTTATTCACCTTCCTCACGGCGGATTACTGGCGCGATCGAATCCTTGACTGCCTTGGCTTGGTGGACAATGATCAGAAGACCGTCTCGGTGGAAGACTCAACGTTGTCGGTGGAGGAGGTAAATCTGAAGGTCAACTACACACGGCGGTACGTGAAGGCGCTTCTCCCATCAGGAGCCGTGCTCATCGTAGGCATCGTGTTACACTACATGCTCATTCGGCAGACGCACAGCAGCGCAAGCTTGGTTGAACGAGAGCAGTTCTTCTTCGACTGGCTCGGGCTGCTGGACAGCTTCTATTGGACGGTCGTCACGATGACGACCATTGGCTACGGTGACATCACCCCTAAGACGCCCATCGCCAAGGCCGACACGAGCATGTTCGTCCCTATGGGTGTGCTGGCGCTCTCTCAAAGCATCTCCGATGTGCACGTGATCAAGCGTAATCGCACCATCTTCGAGACCGACTATGGCAAGCTCGCCGACGAGTGCCTGCTCCGAGACGCCATTCGCGGCGATTTACCCCGTGTCCATGCCGTGCTCACGGAGACGGAGTTCCTCGTCGATCAGCTCAAGACTTATGGCCTAGTCGATCCTGCTGCAGTAGCTGCCATCACAAAACAATTTAAGCACCTGACGCGGCGCGGCAACTTCGGCGACGATTCGCAGCGTGTACTGACCACAGAGATGGTTTACGAAGAGCTCCGCTCTCGCGTGAAGGAAGGCAAGGAAGTCAGCGAGGGTGCGACTGTGGCCGACCTGCGCGACAGTGAGTTTCGGTGGGCATCGCACGATGATTGGAAAGGGACCAGCTGGGAAGCACGGGTTCACCTGGCATGGCGTGAGAAGCAGAAGCGGAAGATGAATGCTGGAAGTTCCATCGACAGCTCAGCTGTCCTTCCAGGGGCAGTGCCCGCAGGCATTAACAACATCGTTGGTAGCATGCTCGCATTTGGTAGGAATATCCGGGCCGTGGTTCCAGACGTCGCCAATCCCGTCAAGCTCTCTCAATATGCCTTCCAACAGCTCCAGGCGCTGTAACGGCTACATCGATGCGCCTTCGAGCTGCGCAAGGCACTGCATCACCTCGGCAATGTGACGGATAGACGGAAGGTAGTTAGGAGTTAGTTCGGTTAACCACAAAGAATGCAATTGATCGCGTTGGAAGTGATTTTCCCACGAGAACTCTCGAGGCGAGGTCATGGGGTGTATACCATTGATGCACGATGATGATCGGATTCGGTTGTGGTCGGATCCGTCCACCGTCGGCGACGTCGACTCGTCAGGCAATGCCAATGCGCAATGGACCTCAGGTCCCGGCCTGGCAGGTTGTGGCCGGCGGGGGCCGCGGGGGGTTGTTTATGGCCAACTTCATCACATCATAGCGCACAAAAAAGCGTTTTGATCGCGTTTGGGGTTGAAGTCTGACGAATTCGTGAATTCGTATGCACGCACTCCGGAAGCGCGGAGATGGGGCCGGATTACGAGAGTCATCGTGCAAGTTTTGGCGACCCGAAAAAGCTTCCGGCTCGACTATTCGGGCGGGGATGGGCTGGAACAAGGCCAGCCCTCAGATCGTGATCCACGAGCGTAGCTTCGGCGAGTCTGGCAAGGGTCCCGGTCAGTTCCGTCTGCCTCGCCATATTTGCGCCCTGCCGGATGGCAATCTGTGCATAAGCGACTCGGTCAACCAGCGGCTGCAAATTGTCAACTCCGAAGGCGTATTTCAGTACAGCATCGGTGAGCCTGGCTCTGGGACTGGGCAACTCCGGGGACCTTGCGGCGTCGCCTGCGAGGGTGGCCATCTCTTCGTTGTCGAGGGCGGAAACCATCGCGTGCAGAAGCTCGCGCTCGCAGACGGCGCCCCATTAGGCAAGGCGGGATCACATGGATCAAAGAATAATGGCGAGCTGTGGTGCCCGCATGGAGTGACGATCGCAAAAGGCAGTGCATATGTTGCTGACTACATCAATGGCCGCGTAGTCGTTTACGACATCTCAAACATGGAGCACTTGCGCACCTTCGGCGAACGTGGCAAGAAAGAGGGCCAACTGGAGTACCCATGTGGCATCGCCGTCAAGGGTGATGAGGTCTACGTGGCGGAGTTCGGCAACCACCGCATCTCCGTCTTTAACCATAAGACTCGCGAGTTCCAACGCTGCCTCGGCAGCGAGGGCAAAGGTCCGGGCCAGTTCTACCAACCCCGCGGTCTTGCCTTCGTAAAGGGTTGGTTGCTCGTCACCGAGGCCAAGCGCGTCACGGTGATGTCGCCGACGGACGGCGAGGTGCAGCAGATTGTCGAATTACCGGGAGCCGGCCAGCTGTGGGGCGTGTGCAAGGACGTGGGCGACACGAGCAAGGACGCCGCAGGCGCGGCCAAAGATACACGCGCGTACGTGACGGACATCCGGGCGGGTCATGCGCGAATCTTCGTGCTCAATGTGGTCGGCAGTCAGTTCGACGACGGCAATAGCGGCGGCAACGCTAGAGGCGGCAACGCAGACGCCAGTAAACAGGCCGAAGCAGCGGCTAAGCTCTTGGAGTGGAAAAAGGCTCGCGCTGAAAGCGGCAAGAAGGATGCCGAGTGATGTGAACACTGCAACAGCGCAACACATGATCCGGAGTTTGTGTATCCGTGTATCCGACGCATACGCGTACGCGTGAGGCGGCTGCGCACACGAAGTGGGGCCCACAAGACGCGCGCGCTGCGCGGAGCCTTCGCATTGGGTAATCCCACCCTCGAAGCACGTGCAAGTGGCTTCCTCGTGTGGCGTGTGCGTGGCGTGGCTGCTCTTGCTGCAGGGTGCAGCCGCGTCCGAGGCGTTAGCTCTCGCACTCTGAGTGTATGATATGGTCAGAGATTTCTGCTCATTCCCATGCACGTGCAGTCGGCGGCATAGGCTCGTAGCTCATACATCAGGCGTAATTTATAATAATACTCCTCGAAGTATGTGATACGTAACACGACAACGTGTACGTACGTAACCGCATCGTAACCGCATCGGCCATCGCGTTCGAACCACTGTGCTGACCGCTGCCGCCCTGACGCGCCCACAACCCACCGCGCCGCGCTTTCGGGCGTGTATTGGGACCGGCCGCAGACTCACACACGACTATCGATACGGGTACGACGTCCGCGATAACCCGTACGAACCGAACTTGTGTGGCACGCCGTGTTGATCCGATCGATCGCGACACGGGCTGATTTAATACGTGTCTGGTGTGCGACTCCGACTGCGAGCTCGGACCCTCGCGTCGGAGCAGCTCCTCAACCTTACTGTAGCTGCAGTCTTGCCCTGTAGTCTGGTCGCATTAAAAAATCTTGGAGTGGCACCGAAATGCGAGAGCTTGGCCTATTCGAGCTCGATTGTCACGAGCGCGCCTGAAAATTTAAAAACCACCCACCCCTCCCCCCATCCCCCACAGTACTATTGTTCTCAACAGTTACCGGACTCCACAAACACGCTTCAGCCATGCTGCGCTATCCTCTGCGCAATCGAGCGCTTGCGAGTGGCGGCAGGTGGGCAGCGTGAAAGCAAACTCGGCCTTGCCAACGTCCACCTTCTCATGGCTCAGCTTAAGCTTGTGGGGCGCCGGGGAGGCGGTGACGATGTGCTTGAAGGGGTCTTTGGAGTCGCGTCCCGCGAGGAGCGAGCGATGCACCTGTGTGGAGAGGGGAGCGGGCGCCATCGTGAGCGCATGCATGCAGATGCCCAGAGGCTCGGCGCGAGGAGCGAGCAATGCACCGAGAAGAGCACGCTGGGCGTCAGCTTGTGCCAACCAACGTCGGTGAGGTATTGGTCCCAAGCCATCTCCTCAATCCCGTGCGGGATCGTGGGCGCTCCGGTCACCATCTCTGTCAGGTACTCGACGAAGGTCTCGCCCTTATGGCCAGCGAGGATGGTCTCACGAAGCCGCTCGCCTGTTGCGATCATCAGCCCAGCGTCCATGTGCGCATGCACCGCGACGCCGCCACAGCAATTCGGGTCGTGGTACGCACGGTCCGTCACGTACTGTCTGAGCTTGGGCACCGGTAGAGCGCAGTTAAGCAAGCAGTCGTCCGCGCCGTCCTCAGCGAGCCACCAGGTGAGGCAGAGCTCGCGGCTCTCGCGCCGCAGCCGCGTCAGCAGCGAGCGGATCTGCGCGTTCTGGAGTGCGAGGTCGTCGTGGATGTCGGCCGTTACCACCGTTCGGCTGCGCACCGACAGAAGCGGCGCGAGGCGCATGGCAGCCAGCAGCCAGGGCGCGATGCGCGGGCGTGGCACGAAATTGAACTCCACGAAGCGGATGCGGCCGCGGCTCGCCTCGTGCAGCCGCCGCAGCAGGCTCGTGTGTGCAGCGGCGCCTGCGTTGAGATGTAGCTGGAATTCACACCCGCCAAAGTGTACAAGCTTGTCGCTTATGAACGCGACGGTTGCGGCGGCGTAGTGCGCGAACGACTTGGCGCCAGGCGCGGTCTCGAAGAGCGAGATCGAAAAGAGTAGTGGCGCGTAGCCTGCGCACGCCTCCCGCAGACGGCTCTTGTGCAATCCGCTCCGCGGCAGCACGTCCGCCGCTAGGGCCGAGCGCCATCGCACATCGAACGCGAAGGCGATGGCCCGTGCCCAACTGTCGGGTTGAGAGGCCACGGCACGCTCAGAGGACGAGGCTGAGCCCGGCTTGGCACGCGCCGTAAATGTACTGTCGCCGGCGCTAGCTACAGAAGCTCCATCAGCGCCACCGCCATCGCCGCCATGAGCGCCACTGCCAGCGC
This sequence comes from Chrysochromulina tobinii, assembly GCA_001275005.1. Lineage (NCBI taxonomy): Eukaryota > Haptophyta > Prymnesiales > Chrysochromulinaceae > Chrysochromulina > Chrysochromulina tobinii. The sequence continues at coordinate 23,162 of JWZX01003267.1, read as the reverse complement.
TACCGCCAGCGTTACGACCAGCGCTACGACCAGCGCTACCGCCGTCGGCCGCGACCTCGTCAGGAGCTGCTGCTGACTTGGCCTTCTTTGGAGGCGCCTCTCTGGGCTCGACCTCGCCAGACCCCCCTCCCTCGCTCCGAGGCACCTTGCGCTTCTTGGCTTTGGTGGCCACCCCGGCTGTGGCAGCCGCGCCAGCCGCAGCCGGGGTGGCTTTCTTGGCCAAATCGGCTGCAGCCGCCGCCGCCTCCGTCGCCGTGTGGGCGGCAACGGTAGCATTTGCCGCTGAGCAGATGAGGACCGCATCGCCACGGCGCCGCGCCTCGTGCACAAAATCCGCTGCCGCATTGAGGCTTTCGTGCAAGCGCGCCAGCCCCCACGCCCCCTCGCAATTCTCTGAGAGCACCGTCGGCATCCAATGCACGCTCACCTCGGTCAGGGGAACTAAGCTGTCGGCGGCGGTGGCGGCCGTCGAGCGGACGACGAGGGCTGCCGCAATGGCACCGCAGAAGGCGCTTGCCGTGCGCTGGCGTCGTTCGCCCACGTCTTCCTCCCCAGTGCAAACACCAACCATGCCTGCCGCCTGCTGCGGCGGCGGCGGCGGCGGCGGCTGACCGGCCTCGAGACCGGCCAGCGCCCGATGTTGGCGTGAAAGGCTCTTGTCGTGCGTCGGCTCGATTGCGAGGGCGGCGTCACAGTCGGCGAGTGCGGCCGCGTATCGGCCAAGCTGCAAGCGCGCCTCCGCACGCGATGTTAGCAGCGTGACGAGTAGCCGCGGGTCCGGAGGCGCCACATTGTCTTCGCCCTCGTCCGCGTCGCCTCCGTCCTCGACGCCCTCGCTCTCGGCACTGTGAACGTCACAGGTGATCTTGTCCTCGAGTTTGCAACCACCCTCGCGACGCCGCCACTCCTTCCCAATGGAGGTGAGACGATACGTTTCAATGAAATCCTGGTCGGGTGTGCCGTCCGGAAAGCACACTACGCACGTGAATGAGGCGCGACGAAACGTTGTGGGCGGCAGCCGCTTGGTGACGATGGCCTGCCGCCACTCGAGCTTGCCATCCTCCTCTACCTCCACATCGATGCGCTCCCGCCGTCGGGGCATCAGCCGGCGCCAGGGCTCATCGGCGTGATCCCACTGATTGCGACTGCCGTCCTCCTCGATGCCGCTCTGACCGTCCCCCTCGCCCCCCTGACACGGCACACCGAGCGGCATGGTGCTCAGAAGCATGGGCCCCGAACCACTTGTGGCCGCATGCAGAGCGAAGGAGTAGAAGTCAGCTGACCATCTTGAAGAACCCAGCACCAAAGGCAGAGTTTCCGAGCTCCTTGAGAGTTCGCGCGCTCGCGTCGCGCGAGAACTCGGCCGTGGTGCAGGCCGCGCCCTCGACCGTTTCAGCCCGTGGCTCAGCGGCGGCGAGGCCGGGCAGTTCCTCCACGAGCAGCACTCGCAACCGGCGATGGCTGGGCGGTAGCGGAGGTGGCACTAGCGGCACTTGCGGCAGGCTCGCGCAAGAGCTGCTGCCAGCACTGGTAGAACTTGCCCAAATTTGGGTAGAATTTGTGGTGGCCAACCCAGGCGATGGGGATGACGGTGGCGCTCGGGATGGCGCTCCGGCTGTTGACGCTAACCCGTCGTCGGCTTCGCTGGGCCTTTTGGCCGTCACAGCCGCAGTGAGCGCTGCTACCTCCGCATCCACCGCCATCGACTCCACACCTGCTGCTGCATCGGCGGCACCGGAAGCGGGCGCAGCTGCAGGCTGCTCCTCCCGCGCTTTTGTTGCCGCAGCATGGGCAGCAGCCAAATCGCGGCGGCGATCGGCCTCCTCGGTGGCAGCATTAGCGGCGATAACCGCGGCTGCGATCGAGGAGCCTATCGGTTTGGGCAGAGGCGCCGGCACGTGCATCGCCGCGGGCGCAGGAGCAGTCCGCGCGGCTCCTGCGGCCGACAAGCTCTCGGCATCCACAGCCGACACAGGCGCCTGTGCTGCGGCCGCCATCACCACAGGCTGTGTCAATACTTCGATGGTCAGCCGTGCGAGGGAAGCGGCGTTCTCGACGGTTGGCAGTGTGCCACACGTGAGCAGGGGCGCTGCAGCCTGCGCTGGTGCGTCGATAAGCGGTGAGCGCATCGGGGCGTACCGAATGGCTGCTGCCGCCTTGGCCGCAGCTGCAAGCCTTGCCCCGGCGTTGGCGTCCGCTGTAAGCGGCGGTGGCGGTGCCGATGACGATGACGATGAGATCGCACCACTGCTGCTACCTGAAGCTGCCTCGAGCGCTGCTGCGGGCGCTGCATACGCCGCCACCTTGGCCCTCTCCGCCTTGCTGATTGCCGCCGCCATCAACTGTCGTTCGAGCCGCTTGCGGGCGGTGGCGCTCAGCTTGCGCCCAGCACGTGCGCTCTTGTCGATAGCCTTCTGCAACTGCTTTGCGACCGACTGACGCACGCGGGCAGATGCCTGCGCCGCCAGCTTGCTGACAGGCTTCTTCGCCGGCTTGGCCGCCGCCTCACACGCCTCTCCGTCTGTTGGTGTAATCTCTGTCCTGCCCGCCGCCTCGCTCGTCGGCACCTGCAAAGTCAAAGGCGTGTTGGCGGCGGCGGCGGCGGCGGCGGCGGAGGCGGAGGCGGTCAGAGCAGGCGCGGCGGGTGAGAACCGGCCGTTGTGGATCCGCCACGCCTGCGTCATCGATTTGGCGCGCTCGCCCTGCGGCCCTACATAAGTGCTGTAGCTGCGCGCCTTGCCGGCTCTTTTGATTGCCACCCATCCCGTCGGCAGGCCTGCTACCGCCACGGGTACCGCAACGTGCACCGAGGCCGCATTGGCCGTGTCTGATGGAGAGAGGGCTGCCAAAGCGCCTTTCGGAGCCGCTACGGGAGGCTTGAGCGATGCGCACTGGCTGCAGTATCCTGTCGGACCTCCAAAAAAGGAGCAGCCCGTCGTGTCCTTGTTGTGACAGCGGGGCAGCGTAGCAACATCTGCGGCGGGCGGCGAACTTTGAGCTTTCGCATGCTCACGGCTGCTCGCCGCGGCTTCGCGCCGGCCGCCGCGCGCCAACTTGGATTCAACGACGGGTGCAGTGGCGGCGGCATCATCAGGTGGAGTCGCGGCATCATCAGGTGGAGTGGCGACGGCATCGGGCTCGGCGGCGGCTCCGGCAGGTTGCGAGGCTGGCACCGCCTTAGATGACGCCGCTTTGGAGGCGGCGGCCTTGGGGTTCTTGGGCGGTGCTGCCGAAGCGGCCGTCGGCGCTGCTGTGTCGCTCTCCGAGTAACCGCTGCTACCAGAGTTCATGGAAGTGGCTGAGGCGGCCATAGCAGCGGCGGCGGCACCCGCTGCGCTCGGAGCCTCCGCGAACGGGAGCAACTCGGGCACGCCATCGTCGACTTCGAAAGCTGCGGCGGCGGTCGCATCAGCTTCTGCTGGTGCTGGCGCAGCACTCTCTGCCGTGCCGCCCTCGCTGCTCTTACGTCGCTTCGCGGCCGGGTCGATGCCAGACGCGGCGCATTCAGCCTCGTACCTCTGCTTATCGGCCGCGGCCAACTCCTTATATGGCGCCTTATCGGCCTCCTCGAGCACCTTCCACTGCGCCTTGATCATCTCGGCAATGGCGGGCGCATCGAGCCCTGGGTGCGCCGCTGTCAGCTTGAGACGCTCCGCCTCGGTGTAGAACTGGGCAGCGGCCTTCGCGACGCGCGGCCCGCGTTCTGCCTCGCGCTTCTTCTTGGTCTCCTCGGCCGCCTTGGCTTTGGCCTCGCGGGCACGAGCCGCGGCCTCCTTTGCCTTCGCCGCCACCTTGCTGAACGCAGCCTTGGCCGCAATTGCTTCCTCACGTGCTTCCGCGACCGCCGCTTCAGCACCGCTCGTGTCGGCCCTGGCTGCGAGCGCTGCGGCGCGGCACGCCTTGACCTCGAGCCGTGCCGCCCTGGCCTCCTCCTCGGCGGCCGCCTTGGCCTCGGCGGTCGTGGCGGCCGCGGCGCGCTCGCTCGCCTTGGCGGCGCGCACCTCAGCCTTTACGGCTTTCTCCTCTTCCTTTGCCGCCCGTGCCTCCGCTCGAGCCTTGGCCTGTGCGAGCTTCGTCGCCTCGGGCGTCGTCTTGTAGAGCTCGAAAGCGTCGATGACCTCGTACTCCTCGAGGTCTTCCTCGTCGCCGTCGTCGTGGTCCACATGGAACAGCGGCGGCTCGTTCTCGCCATCGCCGGCGGGCAGCCAACGCGTGATCCGGCCGAGCACCATCAGGCCACCCTTAAAGGGGCGCGCGACGCGACGCCCGAGGTACTCGTGGCCCTCGTCGCGCCAGCCCTCGGTCGGGGTCGGGTCCTCTTCCGCGCCCTTCGTCGGCTCCTTGGACAGCTCCCGAAGCGCAAGTTCGAACTTGGTGCGCATGGTCTTGGACTTGATCTTGGTCGGATCGGCAAGGTCCTCCCTGCTGCTGTACGGCGGCAGCGTCGACGGCATCGGCGAGAGCTCTATGCGTTCCGCCGTGTGGAAGAAGCGCACCGGGTAGCGCACGCCCTCGGCATCCGTGCGCCGGGTACCAGCCACGCGGGCGGGCCACCATGGGAAGCCGCGGATCTTGGCCCAAACGAGGTCGTTCTGCTCATAATTGGGCGCGACGGCGGGCTCGGCGTCGGGCATGGGCTCATCGTCCACCCGTGCCACGCTGGGCTCGTCGGCCACCTGCAGCATCTCGTTCTCGGTCAACATGTTTTGCCGACGCGGAGTCGCAGACGACTTCCCCGCGCGCCGAACTCATAACTTTTAGTCCCCGAAGGTCTCGTCAAAGTCGATTTGACGGGACTTCGACGCGGTCCCCTCCTCAGTCGTCAGTGACGCACCGTTCCCACAGCAAACACGCAGCACATGCGTCACGCACCGGTGACGGCGCGCCCGCCGAAAGTAACCGACTGACTATCACTTACCGTAAAACGGAGAAACTTACCTACATCCGCAGCAGATCCGCCTCCCCACAACGGTCTCCACTCCGTAGGTTGACACGCTCGCCACATTGCAGCGCGGCTGCTTCCTCGTCGGCGGTTCGCCACTCGAAGGGACCGCGGTGCTTCTGCAGCAGCGCGCGGAACTCGGCGCGTGTGTAGATGCGGTGGCCCAGCTGGCGCTTGTAGTCCATCTCTGGCGAGTAGCAGTGGCCGAGGCTCCAGAACGCGCAGCCGCGCTGCTGCAACCAGCGGCCGAGGAGGACCAGCTGCACGGTCCCTACGGCGTCGGCCGTTCGTTTGCCCGTCCAGCCCGAGAGACTAGTGTACACGCCGCCAATTGAGAAACCAATCTCGCCCGCGAGCGCACGAGTCGGCGGGAGCACGATCAGGTTGGGCGCCTTGACGCGAATGTGCTCCTGAGGAGCACTGACCCGCGCGTCGCTGACCGACGCGTCGCTGACCCGCACGTCGCCGACGTCGTCGCATCGAACTTCCCAGCGAGCAGATTGCGAATCGTATCTTAGTGCGGTGCCCTTCCGACCGTTGAGGTCGGAGCGACCCACCAGCCCTTCAAGCCGCACGCGGCTGCCTTCACACAGCGGCCCAGGCGGTTCGGCCTCCTCATGCGGACCGGCCCCCTCGGCCTCAGATAGCTCGATGCAGTGCAAGGTGAAGTTGATCGCTCGGTTCTCAGAGGCGAGTCGTAACATCTCAAAGTACTCCCAGGTGAGCCAGTTGGTGCCGTGGTGCTCCCGGTGGTACGCGTCGACAGCGCGCCATGTGCGCTCCGGATGGGCGCGATCTGAGAGCTCATAGCCGCGCCTCTCGCGGGCGAGCCGTGCGAGTGCCTGACGGTTGTGCTTGGACGACTCAAAGTGAGCCCACAGCAGGACTCCATAGTAGGGCTGGAGCTCTGGCAAGGGCTCGACGCTCCCTCTGGGGCCCGAGGTGATCGTGAAGAAGCCCTCCCACGCCAACCGCGCATTGAACGTAGGGTCCCAAAGCTGCTCCATCGAGCCAGTAAACTGAAAGAAGTTGCACAGGCTGAGCTGCTTTGCTTGCTTATCGCCTGCATCGAGAGCGTGCAAGAGCAGTGCGAGTGACTCGGCTGTAGGTGGCAGATTAGGCGCGCGGAATCGGCCATGGGGCGCGGCGCTGAAATACTCGTCGCTTGTCACGATGCAGCGAGTCGGCTGACCATCACAACGCGCCTCCGCTTTCTTGCCGCCCAGCTCTGCGGCTGCTTTGAGATGCTGGTGCTTTTCGCGCTTGGCTTGTTTGCGCTTGAGCTGCGCTTGACGAATGGCCTCCTGGTCGTCGGCGGACAAGCTGGCGAAGTCGGCCATGTGGATGTGCAGGCTCCCCTGGGCAAAAACTTAGTCTGTGAACTGCCAGTGTTATCACCTAGACCCTGAAAACGCAGCACCCTTGATTGATCCCGAACCGCGAAGATGCGGTGGAAGTGCCGGAACTGTTAACTATGTGGAAGAAACTGGACTGTGAGTCAGTCGAGCACCGCAGGACGGCAGACCACCGAAGCGCGCGGCCTTTTTCGCCGGTGGCCTTATGGCTTCCACCCGTGCGCTGTGTTGCTCGAAGCGGGCGCTGTGTAGCTCGAAGCGGGCGGCTTCGCGCACCCTACGCCCTACATTTCGTCGATCCTGATCGCCGGCAGCACGTGCTGGCCACCAGTGTTCGATGAGCGCCCTGCCTTTTGGCCACCAGTGGTACCGCGGAGAGCGAGACTCATGACACTTCATCGCATCGGTTCGAGGCTCGATTGGCACTCGCACTCCCATGAGCAGCGGCCCGCAAGACACGGAGCGTCGAGTACAACCCATCAACGTCGGCATAGCAGCCCTGCAACCAACGCGAGCCGCCAACGCTGGCATCAAACGCCCTGCGACCGTGCAGAACGCGACGGTTGTCGACGAGGAAGGCCTCGCCCGGCTTCAGCTTGAAGCTGACGGTCATGGTCGGGTCGTCGATGATGCGCGCAAAGCGCTTGTACGCGTCGTAGTAGGCGATCATGTGCTCATACGGCACGCCCGAGAGTGGCGCGATCGATCGATTGTTGAAGCTGATCGACTCGACTGTGCCATCGACAGCGAGCGCGATCATCGGCTTGCGCGAGTGCAAGCTCGCGCGAGTGTAATCGGAGGCGGCGTTCTGCTCATAGGCAAAGCATGCCGGGAATCCAGCGAGCAGCCCGAATCCGTTGGGATCCTCGCGGCGCAGGCGCACGGCTGCTGCAAAGCCGTCGACGAGCGTGTTCTCGCCACCATCGCACGAGTTCTCGATGCAGTACAGCAGCTGCACCGTTGGGGCCGGGTCCCGATATGGGTTGTCGGTGTGCGCCTGTAGGCCTAGGGCACTATCGGCGAGGTTGGCCGGGTTCGGTTTTGTCTTCACATCAAAATGCCGACCATAATTGGTCTCGCGCACATACCCGAAGAGCTCGATGACCTCGAACAGCGCGCCCGCCTCCGCACGGCCTCCGCTAAGCTTGGCGCATCCGTAGCGACGCATGCCATCCAGCCATGATGCGAGCCGCGACGGGTCGGCTTGCATCGCTGGCAGGTCCTCGTGTGGGATGGCGTTGATCGAGGCATCCCAAAGTTCTACGTGCGCAGCGACACGCTGTTCACGCCGCGGTCGGTCATATGCGTGCTGCGTGAGCCACGCCACGGGATAGCGCGAAGCCTCGCCGGACGCAAACGTAACAGTGAGCGCCATTCCGCCGTCCATTACTGAGACAGTTGATATTCGTTCGTCACTCAGCAAGTCATTTACGCTCACCAGCCGCTGACCATTGCTTTTCATCCTCGTTGAGGCAGCGTTGTCCCTGAGCCAGAAGGCGTGAAAGCGAAATGACTGATCATCATCGAGCGACACCTCAAGCGCGCGCCCGTCATGCAGCAGCCGGCACGATGCTATTGTCGACAATCGTGCCCACCTGGACGAGGCCTTAGCGAAGGCACCAAGCCGAGCCCTCCGCATGCGATCTTCACCTACAGGGTCCCACGCACGTTCGATGTGCGTTGTGCAAAACATGCTGAACGCTGGTGCGCACGGCGACTTAGGAACCTAATTAAAAATCTCTAACCGCGCCCTTCACGAAATCCAAAGATTCGAGAATGCCCGGTCCTCATTCATTCTTGCAGATTCCGTTGGCTTTCCAAATCGATCGAGTCCATTCTAAAAACTGCCGCTTTCCCAGCCAATGGCGGCCGCGGTCGTACGGCCCACGTGTGGCGCAAAAGGACGGTCGGCAGCGAGATCGAATCCTTTCGAAATCGCTGCCCCTGTACGACGCCAGTCCTCTCAAGCAGCAGCAACGGAAAAGACTTCCAAAGGCCGCGGCAAGCACGAGCAGCCACCGCTGAAATTAGGGACCCGAGGCGAGATGTCGTTGGCCACAACCGTGCTGGCATTTGGGGCGCCCAAAGTGCCTCGCATTGACGCTGCAGCCGTCATGGCTGGCGAGCGGTTGCGTCAATGCAAGCGAAATTTGGAGGAGGCCATCCAGAATTCAAAATTAGCTTTCGAGCGGAGCAAAGCGAAGCTCGCAAGTGGAGCAAAGGAGGGCTTGACGCACCGCACCCTGCAGGATCAGCGGCAGAAACAATCGACACTGTGTCAATATTGGGCAACCACCATTCAAGATGCCATCAACGAAGGCATCGACGTTGATCTACCAGAAAGTTTGTTGCAATCGGGAGTGATGCGAATTATGGAGCTCGAAGAGCAAGCCAAGGCGGACTCAGAGGCGGTAATTTGTCGAACTCGCGAAGTTCTTGGAGTCGCCATGTAGCGCGCTCTGTTTGGTCCATGCATCCCTCGCCATGCGCTCACACGCGAAGCTTGCGCTCCCATCGGCTTCTTTCCCATCGGCAGGCGGAGAAGGTTTATGAGGCTCGGGTTGCGATCGCGGCTGCGCCCATCAAGACGCCGGTCACAAAGCAGGGAAGCCAGGCGGCCCTCCGAGCAGCAGCGCACGGCCGCAACCCACTTTCGGAGGGGAGCGTCGTTCAACTCAAGGGACTCGAGGACGTATCTGGCATTACGATGAATGCGTTCGATGTCAATCTCGCTCAGTACAATGGCCGTAGAGGTCGCGTGAGCAAGGACCCACCTGCTTGGGTGATCAAAGCCGTTGGCGCGAAGGCAGGGGAGCAGGGTGCCTTAGACAAGCGGCAGGAGCAGCTCGGCGGGCTAGTCCCAGTCCTGCTCGAAAGCAAGATCACGGACGTGGAACGGCACCGCGGCGTGTGGGTAGCGGTGCCGGCCGCCAATCTGAAGGTGCTCTCGTAGCGTCTGCGCCCGAGTGATTACGGTGGGCGGCGCGGCTCAAGTGCTGGCTTTTTAGAGACTAGACAGGTATTGACTGAAGAAGGTCTAAGGTACATGCAACTTTGAACACAACTGACTCAGATCCTAGACTGCCGCGCCGCGGTCGGCACTGTGCATGCACAAGTCGGAAGCCGGAGGGCGGAAGGCCCGGCAGTACCACACCCAACATTACACAATCATGAGCTAACACACAGGTACATCTGCATCATTCATGCACGTATGGGAAGTCCGGCCCGCTGGGTACGATGCTCGTGGGTGAGCTTTGAGCGTTGACGGCTAATGAAGATACCAAGACCTGCAGGTCTAGCATTGAAGGCGTCTCGCCGTCTCGGTCGGAGATGCCCTTCAGCCATCGACGTGCCAGGCGTGAATGCTCGAGGGGCGAGGACGCCGCTGACGGTGGCGCGCTAGACGATTCAGCTTCCGGCGGAAGAAGGATCTCGCATGATGGGATATGAAAACTCTCCTGAAGGGTGTACTGCGGCGACAAGTCCTGAATCGAAGCGATGTTTTCCTTGGACGCCAGTCTAATGAGGCTCGCTGCAGTGGGTAAGGCGGCCAAGTGTTGGTTTTCTTGCCGGAAGTCTTCTGCGAAGTAGTCGACGAGCATCTGCCTGTGACGACGATAAGCGAGCCCCGGGACGCCCTCCTCGTCGATCTAATGGTTCGTCAAAAGGTTTCAAAAAAAACTTTCAAAAGTGACACGTCCAAGATTTGTGTCCCCTGTAATAAGTTTATCATCCTGCACCCGACTCACTAATTTCATATTCACACCTTGCGCCGGCGAGCTCCCATCCACCTTGGTCCGACTATGAAGCGCCATCTGAGCGACAACGCGGAGCTCGCAGTGCTGCGCGGTCAGCTGATCGCTAAGATTGCGTCGCTGCTGGAGCGCACTGAGGAGGAGATAGCCGCTGCCGCGGCCGTGGCGCCGTCGGCGACCATCCTTGAACTCGGCCTCACATCGGCCATGGGCATCGCGTTGAAGGGCTGGTGTTTCAAAACGCTCGAAGCGGAGCTAACAACATTCGAGCTGCTCAAGCTGCCGTTCGATGATGTGGTTCTTGCACTTGAAGCGGCTCGCAGGCAAGACATCGGTGCCAGGCTCCCCTCGCTGAATGGAGCCGCTCTTGCTCCAGCTCACGAATCCGATCACTTATCCATGCTCGTCGCTGCTGCCGGCGCCGCGCCGGCGCCGTGATTTCGAGTGTTGTGCGTTCGTATGAAACAATCAGTCGGGATTCGGTTCCGCCATTTTTTATCGCACCTGGAACCGCGCCGCCGCCGGCGCGCGGGGCCGCCTTGGGCTTGGCCCCTTCGTTGGGGGCATTGGCAATTGCTTGGGGGCCGCGGCGCCGCGGCCGGGCGGACCCGGCGCCCGCGCCGGACCCATGGCCGGACCGGACACGACGCGACATTGGGCCGATGCGGGTGCGGGTGCCGGCCCCGCGCCGACGACGACTGCGGCTCGGGCTGCTGTCCTGGTTTGTGGTTCCAGTGGGTGCGGGTCCGGTCGTCGCCCTCCCGAACAGGCCAAATACCGGGGACCGGCGTTTTCCGTTCCACATACTTAACCACATACTCTTGCACGCGGCACGCAGTGACACACAAACTCACCGAGCCTCCACCCCATTCCTTCTTGACGCTCAAGTTACGCTGGGTGTGTGCCACTGCGCAAGTCCGAGCGAGCGTCCGAGCCTGTGAGCCCCCGTGTACCGAATATTGCTGTAAGCGCGTTCCACGCTCACGGCAGCTGAACGACCGCCGCCTTGAGGAGCTCGAAGTTTGGCGTGCCCACGCCCGTGACGGCATCCCAGGCCTTCGCAGTGGGCCAGCCGATGCCGATGCCGCAGCCGCCGCCCGAGTTGCCGACGGTAATATCATTGAAGGCCGCGGCGGACTGGTAGATGAAGGGATTGAGGAATCCGAGCGGCGGCTTGCCCGCGGAGAGCCTCACATCGTTGAGTAGCGCGAAGACGCCCGCCGCCGTGGGGGAAGCGCATGATGTACCTGCCACGCCACAGCCAAAGGGCGTGACGCAGAAACCGGTGGCCTGCGCGGCGATGTCGGGGTATGCCCGCCCGCTCGTGTTGTAGCCCACCGACTTCTCGGGGAGGTGCTCCGCGGTGGCAAGGTACTTGGTCACGGCGCCCCTCTGCCACTCGGGCATGGGCCAGTAGTTTGAGAAGCCCCCCGAAGAAAGACCGATACCCTCCTCGAACCCTGGCTTGGGGTAGCCCGTCGTTGGGCCGGTGCCGCCGACGGCGGTCACGTACGGCGACGAGGAGGGCGTCTCCGGAACGTACTTGCCCTTCTCGCAGTTTGCGCCCTCGTCGCCGCTGGCGTACAGCAGAGAGATACCTCGAGTGCCCGCCTTTGCGAACTCCACGTTGAGACGATCGGCGGCTGCGTACGACCACGAGGCCTCGTCCTCACCGTACGAGGTGGAGAAGATCAGAGGCACGGTCTCGTCGGGGGTCGACGCCATCTGGGTCAGCCACTTCATGAACGGCTCGTTTTCCGGGTTGTCGGGGCTCCGGCCCGCGAAGCCCCAGAACTCGGCGTGAACATTGCCAGCGACGCCAGTGATCGTCTCAATGTCGAGCATGGACTCGACGCCCGGCGTACCCGTGGTCGCGTCACCCACAAGCGTCGGCAGGCCCTTGCCGCACGTGAGCTTCTGCTCCGAGCAGTACTCGGCCCAGTACTCTTTGAGTGCCTCCTCGCTATACATCTGACCAAGAAACGCGGTGACGGCCATCCTGTTGCTCGTCGCGTTGCCCACGGTGGCGAAACCGATCGAGTAGAGCTGGCGGAGCGTCTCAGGCACGTTGTGCTGTGGGACGTTCGGCGACTCTACCACCTCGTCCAGCGGTGAGAGCTGGTCCTTCTTGGCCGTGCGCACGCCCGGCACGTGCACGGTCGGAGAGACAAAGTCGACGGCGGCGGCGACAGACTCGGGCAGCCTGTAGCCACTGCGGCTCGCCCGGTGGACCTGCACACCCGCGCGCCCGTGGCGCAGCACCTCATACTTTGCACCAAGGAGCGCCTCCGCCTGGCCAATGGTCATAACCGCCGTGATGAAGTCCGAGTTGGGCGACGCCGCGCGCGGCTCGACACCGGCAACGGTGTTTATGAAGGAGTGCACGGTGGCAATGTCCTCGTCGGAAGGCTTGATGAGCGCGTGGACGGCCTCGTTGGAAAGGTGCTCGCCGTACGACGGGCTCTTCGGGTCCGAAACAGACAGGAGCGTGTCGTGCAGGGACTGCAAGTTGCGCTGCTTCACAGCAAAGTTGAGCTCGATCCGGGCGTCTTTAGGCGACTCGCCAATGACGGACCAGCCCGATGGGATGTCGGTCACCGCCGGTTCGGGCGCGACGAGCGCCTGTGGCAGCGCCAGCGCGGCGATAGCGAACGCGTTCAGCATCTGAACGAGGAGAGCTCAACACGAGGGCGATGATAGCGAACGGAGGGGTACTCGACGGAGTAGCCGTGCGGAGGTCGTTGCCGTGAAAATCGAAAAGTTTGATCGGAACTTTCGGAATCCGCCCGATGTATCCCGCCCTCCACCACTCCAGCGTCTCAAACATACTTAGAACCTGTAGAAGTACTGAACTCACAGACCCGCTCTCGCCTCTCCAGGGTGCGAGCCAGGCGTGCACGCTGGTCGCTGCAGACCCGACCCGGAGGAAGCAGCGGACGAGGGTCGCGGTGCACCCCCCCCCCCTCGACTCCTGAGACGCCCGGGTGACAGCCATATTTGTCGACTGGCATCGACAACTGAAGACCTCCACGAGCTTTCCTACCGTACCTCTCCTTCCGTTTGACATACCGACACCGAGGACACAGGCATTGTTGGTGTACAGATGCACCGCCGAGATCGTACGCTCTTCGGCGGCGGGCCTGCGCGGTGCTCCCGCACTCTCCTCGTCCTTTCATCCACCATCACGTCAGGCACGTGCGTCCAACCTGCGCACGGTCGGCGGGCGCGATTGCCACAGTCTCACGCACGCGCGCTCAGACCTCAGTACATTCTTTGGCTGCTCGAGCCACTGCCAAAGCGGTCAAACTTGCCCGGAGCCCGCACGGGCGCCTTGTCTGCATCGGCGGCCGGTGGCGGCGGCGTGGGTGGCACGGCGGGCGCGTCGATTATCATTGGGGTGGGCGGGGTCGTCTCACAGGGCACGTGCATGTCCTTCGCGGCGAGGCGCTCCCCCTCGCGCTCGGCGAGTAGCCAGCCTTTGACGAGCCCAAAAAGAGAGCCCGAACCGCTCGCGCTCGCATTCGGTCCGAGCCCCTGCGCGGCGCCGGGCGCCGTCGCGAGCGGTCCGTTGTACACGGCCTTGCCGTTGATCAGGTGCAGCACGTGCGAGGGCCAGTCGTCGAGTCCGTCGAGGATGTGAGTCGAGTAGATGACGGTGGCGCCGCGCTCGTCGCACTCCTCGCGCAGGAACTGCAGGAGCGCCTGGCGCGAGACCACGTCGAGATCGGTCGTGACTTCGTCCATGAGCAGCAGCTGCGAGGGTCGGAGCAGCTTGAGCAGCAACTGCGCACGCCGACGCTGCCCATCTGACACCTGGTGCAGACGCCACTCCAGATCCATATCCAGAAGCGTCACGAGACGGTGGAGGCGCGCGCGCACGAGCGTCTCGGTGTAGTGCCCGTCGCGGATGAGCGCCTTCGCAAACTCCTCGGCCATGTATCCGATCGAAAAGTCGGCCTGGAAGGGCACGCCGTTGCCCACGCACGCCACTTGGCGTGTCCAGTCTCCAGAGAGCATCGAGATCATCGTGTTGAGCTCGATGTCATGGAAGGCGTTGTATCCGAGGCACTGGACGGAGTCGACGGGTACCATCGACTTGCCTCCAAGCAGCCGCAGCAACGTCGTCTTGCCCGCTCCGTTGGCGCCCACGAGCAGGCAGCGCGCGCCGCGCGGCACCTCGAAGGACAGGTTGTCGAGCTGCGCAGGCTGGCCCGGCTTGTAACGCCAGGTGAGGTTCGTCACCTTGACGGCGGGTGGCTTGCCGGCGGCATCGGCAGGCGGCGTGAAGGCTGCGCCCGTGGGCGGCTCGGTGAGCAGCGCCGCAAAGTCCGGACGCGCTTCGAGCAGCCAGCGCTGCACGGCGCAGAAGAGCGTGCCCCACGCCGCGCGCGCGCTGCGCCGCTGGCGTCACGATGCGATCGGCGAGCGCCTCGACTGGCAGCGCGAACATCATCTCGCCTTTGGCGATGTACGCGATGTGCGAGGCCCATCCGTCGAGACCATCAAAGATGTGCGTGCAGTACACGATCGACACGCCGCGCTCCTCCGACTCCTCGCGCAGGAAGTTGAGAAGGTCCTGCCTTGCCAATAGATCGAGATCCGTCGTGATCTCGTCGAGCAGCAGGATTTTGAAGGGCTTCATGAGCTTGCACAGGATCTGCACGCGCCGGCGCTGCCCGTCTGACACGGTGGTCAGGTTCCACGAGCGCTCCACCCCGAGCAGCGTCACGAGCCGCTCGACGCGTGCCGGGTCGACGCCGGCTGAGTTGGACCTGATGAGCTGCGAGACCTCCATCGCCTGGTAGGGCACGTTGTGGCCTGCGAAGGCGACGGTGTGCGTCCAGTTGCCTGTGAGCAGCGCGAGGTCCGCCGACAGCGTCGTGTCCTCGAAGGCCGAGCGCCCGAGCACACGCACCGCCGACTCCTTGCAAAGGTGCTTGCCGCCGATGACAGACATGAGCGTGGTCTTGCCCGCGCCGTTGGCGCCGACGAGCATACACCGGCACCCCGTCGGAAGCTCCATGTTGATGCCCTTGAGCTGAAGTTTGTATACGATCTCGTGGTTTGCCCACGAGGTGGCGTGCTGCCTGCGCGGCTGGTCGACCGAGAGGCCACCATCACTCGTGCGAGGTGTATGTAGCGCCTTTCCATACTCTGCAACGTCCACGTCGAGCTTGGCGGTGGATGAAATATTCTGCGCGACCTCGTACGAAAACCATAAATCGTTGCAAGTCACCGCGGTCGCCGACTTGCCGGTCGTCGTGTCCAATCGGCTCGAAGAGGCCATCTCGATGCAAGAAGAATTCCGGGAGTTTCCTAGTAGTTTCCCGTCAATTCTGCAATCTCTCGGAACCACACGAGTAGGGTTCCTCAAAATCTTCAAATCCACATATTCTTCCTCGAACCGAGAGTTGAGGCGCGGTGCCCTTTCGACATTTGAAATTCCGTTTGAGTAATTGGTTTCATGAGCGCGCTGCGGCGATCGAGTGGACGAGTATTTGGACTGCGTGGACTCCTCTTCGCGGCCTTCTCAAGTGGTGGAGCGCTGGCTGCCCAGCCATGCGCTCGGGCACGGCAGTTTCCGAACAGGGAGGCAAGTTGCCCCCTGACCGTCGCATCAGCTTTGCAGCGTGGCTCGAGCTGCAGGAGCAGAAAGCGACGTCCTCGACTGCCTTATCCACGGTTGTGGGCCCCTTTGCCCACTACGGCAAGCCGCCCTCGCCACGCACGTGGTCGTTTCCGGGGTTGCGTGTCGCGTGCGGTCCGCCAGCTTGCGGCATCGACGACTTCCAAAACGGTGTTTGGAGCAGCGATCAACTTCGATTGCACATTGAACTGGGCATTCGAGCGCACATGACAAGGATGACAGGGCAGTTGGCCCCAGGCACCGTGAGCCCGACGGAGGCCAGAGACAGAGCTGCTGCTCGAGTGAAAGCCCGACGGATCGCCCCTACTCGGCTCCCCGCACCCGTAAAAGTGAAAACTCTCCCTGAGCCGCTTGCTGGCGCTGCAGAAGGTGCTGAAGGTGCAGAAGATGCTCCGCTGCTCGATGTACGGCCACAGCCCGTTTCGCTGGCGCTGCTCCTGTTCGTGGCCGTGGGCGTGCCGCTGGCTTGTGCCTTCATCGTGGCGCTGGCAGAATATGCGTGGTACTCCGTGGCGCTCGCTTTCTGCTTGCCCGCCCTTGGCATCTTTGCCTACATGGTGACCCCGCTCAGCACCGCACCAGCCCAATCGCCGACCTCACTGAAAGATGAGCTGCTGAGTGAGGACAGCAAGGCGTTTGCAGACCAAGCGCAGCGTTGGTACTCAGATCTCATCGCGGCTCGTCGAGCCATCGGGGACGGGGCGGGGCGCTTGTTTGCAGAACATGCGGAGCCAATCGCAGTGTTGCTGGCCAAGGCGATGCAGATCTCGATGGGGCTGTCGGCGCTCGTGCAGCTGAGGAGCTTGGCACTCCAACACGACGTGGCTGCTGCTGCTCGGTTGCTTGGCTTAATCTGCTTTGCGGTCCAGCTGCCGGATAGCTTTGGATGGCTGCTCGCCGAGTTTGGGGCGATCGCCACTCTGAACAGCCTCTTCAACTCGACGAGAGTGACGCTCGAGGACGGGTGCATGAGTGCCGCTGACAGCATTACGGCGAAAGTCAGGAGATCGCTCAGCAGCCTTAGCTCGGAAAGCCCATTCGGTAGCGCCGCATTCGATCGTTGCCATGCATCGAACAAATACTTACGCTTGCTTGCGGACCAGGTAAGCCAATTCCTCGTGAGGCGGCTCGATGACTTGGGCTACTTGGTGCGCCAATCGCCACTGAAAAGTCTAGTGGCCGTGCTCAACCTCGTGATGGCCATCGAAGGCTTCCGCCTTCATGCAAGCTTACCAAGTGTTGGCGATCTTCCGGGACTCTTTGGGCTACCAAGCGTGATGAGTCTGCCGTTTGCAGAGGAGGTGATGAAGTGGCTGGCGAGACCGGATCACGCGTGGGCGGTGCACAATTGGTCATCAAACACCGATCCTTGTGAGAATGAGGGCCCTTGCCAGGCGCTCGGGCCCGCCGGTGACTGCACGCTTCGGTCACAGGCGTGGTATCCAACGAGTGCCGAAGCGCTCAACTTTCAGCTCGGACGAGTGGCGGAAGGCAGCTTGCTGGCTTCTATTTTCTACCAGATGACGGCACCTTTGAGGTTCTCGCTCTACATTGCAGCTAGCAATCAGAGCTGCATTGTCGATGTGAAGTATTCCACTGGTGGTGAGCAGTCTATCGAGACGCGCCACTGCAACCTCGTTTTTGTCATTCCGTCGCCCCCACCTTTGTCACCACCACTTAGCCCGCCTCCCGCAAGGCCACCACCGCTCAGCCCGCCTCCAACAACGCCACCGCCGTCGCCTCACGACCCTCCCAACCCTCGCCCCCCACCGTCGCCCCTGCAGCCACATCCAGCTCTGCTGCAAACACCGCAGGTGCCCTCGCTGCCACCAACCCTCATATCCTCGTCGCCCCCACCAAGCATGCTCTCGAGTGGTGACACCGACGGAATCATCCAGCCGTTTATTGAGTCCGAGGGAACAGACGCACGGCGCCTGCTTGGGTTGTGGTGCCCTGCTCCTCTGCAATTTTTCATCGCCCCATCCCTATCTGCAAAGCCACATACGGTCACGCTCTCTTTGATGAGCGGGCACGGCAGTGTTGGTTTTGATGCGCTCCTTGTGGAGGTGATTGCTGTGCGCGAGGAAGGTGCAGAAGAGGAGGACCGAGAGGAGCCTGAGGAGCCGGAACAGGAGCGGCATGAGGCAGAAGAGGAGGCTGGGCTTGGCAGAGCCGAAAATAGCAATCTGGAGAGTGAATCAAGCACGATAAGGAGCAAGACTAGCAAGGGAGACGAGGAAGAGCAGGAGGATGAGGAGGCTGGATTTGGCGGAGCCGAAGGTAGCCATGAAAACGGGTTTGGAGATACCGGAGACACGTTCGCTGGCCTCGGCGAGATGGCTGCTGTGACGTCCACCATTACGACCGGGGTGGCGATGAGCGACTTTGTGCGGAAGCGCCTTCGTCCGAATGAGTTCGAAGAAGGCAAGAAGCGCGAGGCTGCCAAGAACGAGATGCGCCAGCGTCAAGAGAAAGCCGAAGCACGGCTGTACGAGTGGGTGGCCGAGGCAAATGCCGAGCCTTTACAAGTGGACCTGCGTGAAGGGTCCACACTCATCCGAGAAGGAATTGACGCACGCGTTTCGCCAGCGCTGCTGGACGAGGCCGTTGCTTGTATGCAGAGCGTACAGGACGCCCAACAAGCGGGTACCAGACGAAGAGCACAAGCAAGGCAGCACATCCTTGCCCTTTGTCTTGAGCCAGCGATGGGAGTCAACCTGTCAGAGCTTGAGGAGGCCATAGACGAAGGCCTGATGGCGAAGGTGGAGCTCGAGGCACTGCATTCAGCTAACGTGAAACTGCGAGAGGCGGCTGCTGTTCAGAAAAGGCGCTCCCGAGCGCTGAAGCGCCTAGAGCGTATCGTACAAGCCCAGCCCGAACCTGATGAATCTCAGGCTTTAATTATCGGCGAGCAGGCAATTAAAGAACTAGAACATGCTCAAGCCGAGGCGGCGGCACTGAAGGAGCGCATCGCCAAGCTCGAGAGCAAGGTGGCAGCTGGAGAGCTGGTCGAGCAGGAGATGAACGAGTTGAAGGAATTGCAGGCGGCGCTCACTGCCCTTGAGACCACAATTGCCAAAGCCGAAGTATCGGAGGCCAAGAAACACATTATCGCTACCGACTTCTCGGAGCCCAGCCGGCGGCAGTCGGCTGGGCAGATTAGCTCCACACAGCCTGAGCATTTAGGGATGCGGATCGATGTGGAAGAGCTCAGGCTGGCCCTGGAAGATGCTCGAGATGCGTCTATCGATCCATCCAAGATCAAAGCCATGGAAGAGCTCTTAAAGCGCACGGAAGCCACTCAAGCCATGATGGCAATGAGTGTTGGTGGGCTGGCAGGGAAGTTGAAGAAGAAGGCGACAGATCGTCGCGAGAAGGAGGAGGCGGTGGAGCGACTGGAGTCTGAAATGCAGGACGTAACAAAAGCCTTCGAGAAGCTCAAGGATACGAAAAACAGCCCCACCCTCGAGGATGCATTGTCAGACTTGGAAACGGCCATAGCCCACGCGACTAAGCTGGGCGTGAGGACACAGACAGCTGAGCAGACGCTTTCCGAGGTGCGTGAGATCATCGCCAACCGTGACGCCGCAGCCCAGCAGCTGCAAAATGTGAAGCAGCAGGTCATGCTGGCGCTAGATCGAACTTCCCTGCCGCATATGACGCAAGACGAGCTCAAGTCGATTGAGGATGAACTCATGTCAGCACTGGAAATCGCCGGTTCAACATTCGTGGACGCTTCGGCGCAGGACGACGCACACCAGGCATTTGACTCTCTCGAACGCGCCATTCTAAGGCGTTCCTCTTCAGTCCAGCTCCTTGAGGAAGCCATGAAGAAAGTAGAGCACATCAAACCGAAAAAGGGGGCCACCTCGTCGCGTGCCGCTGCAATGAATCCTGAGGATCCCGCCATTTTAGAGATGGAACGCGCTCTCGAGGATGCACGCAAGGCTGGTGTGCACATGGACGAAGTGAAGAAAGCAAAGGCGGCCTACGAGGCTGCGACTACCGATAAGCAGCTCGTGATTGCAGCAAGGGATGTGCGCGATGCTGCCAAGAAGTTGCCCATCACGCGTGATGCGTCCTCTTTCGAGAAGACATTGGCGGATTTGAAAATGCAGATCGAAAAGATGCGCTTGCTTCAAGGTCAAGGCACGCCGAGCCTCGAATTTGATCGTGCATGCAGCGAGCTACGACAAGGGCAAAAACTACTCGATCGACATGCGGCGGCGGCGGCGATACTCGGTGAGGCCACAGAACGTGCCTGCCAGTTGCTAGATGGCAGAGTGTTCCAGCGTTCCTCGCAGAAGAGTGGCAGTGCCGATGGTTACCGGATGCAGTCGATGCTTGATCAGGCAACAACAAAGCTCCATGGTGCGATCGAGGACGCCAAGAATGCACACGTTGACGTCAAGAGCGCGCGGCAGCTGCTAGAAACTTTGGAAAAACGTGCTTCTCGTGCTCCTCCTCCTGCTCGTCCTCCTCCTGCTGTTGCTCCAGCAGCCCAGCAACTTGGTGGGACGTCGAGTTCCGGCGGCGACAACAGCGGCCTATTCACGGCGTGACGCACCTAGATGAGCCTCGTTCGTATTCATGCGCCTAATGTAGCCCGTACATCCGGTAGTGTACGCTGTAGCCTGTACGACCCCGCGGCACGGCGTACCCCGCGCAAGGGATGGGCGAACGACACCGGACAGCATCTCCCGGACGAAGGCCTATAGAACTTACGGTACGCAACCTCCGTCTAGAGTAACAATAGGTCGTGTGTTTCGATACAATTGTATGCGCACACCTCTAAAAACGCAGTGCGCCTGTGACCGGACAACAATCGTAGAGCCGAGCACGGGTGTCGGGCTGTCGGGTCTCAGGCCTCTACGCCCACGACGAAGAGCACTGACCAATCTTCGGTCTTGCAGCCCTCGAATGCGGGCATGCGCGCACCCGGCTTCACCGGGAACTGGGCTTGCATCGACTCGAGCGGCTTGCATGAGCCGGCCGCAGTAGGCGTGTAGACTCCAGTGCGGCACGGCAGATGTGTAACGTCGTAGAGTGTGCCCTTGGATAGGTTCCACCGCCCGTCGCTTTGGACTGTGAGAATGGAAGTCACTTCGCGGTCTCCTGTGACGACGTATCGCCGCTCGGGCGCCACGACTTTCATCGTCTCGCCCTCGCGCTCAAATTTCTGTAATGGCAGCGGCCCAGGCACCTCCATGATAAGGCCGTGCTCTTCGACATAGAAACGGCGGGGATCCACCGACCAGCCCGCTGGAGCCACGTTTCCTTTTCCTGCCAGCTTCTTCTCGTAATCGCGAAGGTAGACGCCGCGTGGCCCCGGGTCTTCGCGCCAAAGGCCCCACTTCTCGGCGCCCGTGCCTGACGAGGCGTCCGGATCGCCTTTAGCTGCTATGAATTGGATGGGACTTAAGCGTTTGAACTTCAGCTTCACATCCTCGGCAGCGGCGGCAGCCGTGATGCGTCTGCTATCGTATGCCGTCGCGAGGAACCCAGGCATGGAGTAGGCGAGTGCCGTGATGGCGAAGCGGCGACCGACTCCGATGGTGGCACCGCGAATCAGATCGCGCATCCTGGGCGGGCGCCTTGTTGAGCGAATCGGAATTTCCTAAGTTTGACAAAAAAACAGTGGCCACACCGTGGCCACCTTCCACAGACATCCACCTCAATTTACATACGAAGACGGTTTGTGTCGCCCTCCTCTTGCACTCTGACTCGCTATTGGCCCAACTTGTGTACCACATCAGACATTCACGTGCCTATGAAGATGCCATTGAATAGTTGACGCTCTCCCCGGCCAGGATTACTGACGATGCCCTCCGACGGCTGACCAGCCACCCACATCGCGGTCGAACCGCCCTGGTCCATGTTCATCGCTGAGTCAACTCCCATGTGGTCGAGCAAGAAGGCCGCGAATTGCCACGAGTCCACGCCGCACGTAGGCTTATACTCGACGCAGCCGCCGATGCCATCAAACGTCACGAGCAGAAACTCGCGCCCGCGAATGGCAAGAGCCGTGTTCGAGGCGTGCTCGAGGATGTTGATGTTATCGCCCTCGATGTCAATACTTGAAATGCCCGAGCTCGCGTTGCGGGACACGAGGTTTGGGCCTGCCGCGATGGCCCACTTTACACCATCTGGTAACCGCCCCGCCCGCTCGAGCTTGACGAAGTGGGGAGGGTAGTCGAGCACCGCAGCGACGGGTTTGGAGTTGCCGTGCTTATCGCAATTGCTCGACACATACCGACCTTCCATGATAGTGAGGCCATCACCGATGCCCGCATTAGGGTCGGACAGCGATACGTTGTGTAGAGCATCGCGACGCAGCTTACCCCAGCACACGTCATCTACGAAGTCGTCGCGGTTCACCTCGAAAAAGTAGCCGCCATTCACGCCTGCTAGCGGCTTGAACTCGGGTGTCTCGGCAGTTGCAGCCAGCTCGTGCAGGGGTGCAAGGCCGAGGGCAGTGCGCGCAATGGCAGGCCGGAGCTTCGGTGAGCTCGGCGCTTGAGAGAGCTCGGCGCTAGCAATGTTGACGATGACCGGCCCTACCCGTAAAGACCCCGGAAACGGTGGTTCTCTGTGCACGTCGCCCGTACAATTGAGCTTGGTCCACGATACGCTCTGCGCGAGGCTCGTGTTAGACACGAGGTTGCAGTGCCAGGTGGACACAGGCTCTCCAGACAAATGAACTGCCAAGACCGAAGTAAGGAATTGGGAGAGAAGGTGCAGCATGGATTTGTGGCGCCGGAGGCGCCGAAGAGCGGAAGCGCCGAATCATCAATCAAATGCGAATCGAGAGGCCCCCTCACTTGTGAACGTCATGCAGGTTTGTTCAAGATCGGCTCCATGTTTTATTTGGACGTGTTTCATCCCAAAAAGTCTTGTCGCCAGGGCGGCTCTCCTGGGAGTACAGTCCTCCGTCGTCGACTCCTTGAGGGTTGACGGCGACCGCACTGTGCTGTTCCAGCTGCGCATTGGACTACAGCTCAGATGTCCAGCAGTGGTGGCACTGGCCGCCATTCTCCTCCAGGACCCAAAAAGGTGCCTGAGCTGAAAAAGGGTGAAGGTCGGGGCGGATCGAGCTCAGCACGTGGAGGCAGCTCAGCGCGCGGGGGCACTGGAGGCGGCTCATCGTCTCGTATCAACGCTCTAAAGAAGACAAAGACAAAGAAAAAATTGGCCGGCGAGAAGGCCGAAGCCAGTTCCGAAGAGAGCTCGACGAGAACTGAGCCGTTTGGTGCGGAGGTTGACGAGCTCGAGGTCGAAGAGATCGATCGGCTCTACTCCAGCCGTTCTCAAACCGTCCACGAGGCCGCTGAAGACGAGGCAGTGGCCGAGGCGGAGGCGGCGGCCGAGGCGGCGGCCGAAGCGGCGGCGGCCGAGGCTGCGGCGGCGGCGGAGGCGGAGGCGGAGGCGGAGGCGGCAGCGGCGGCGGCGGCCGAGGCGGCGGC